>WSXT02222926.1:0-16806 GCA_011762715.2 Neuroterus valhalla | reverse complement strand
CGTTGTGGTTGTGTGGTGGGGGGGGGCGGCGGGGGAATTCATAAGCTTCGTTTCCATTCAACTCTAATTTCTTTATTCAAATTCATTTGAATTATGATAATGAATTCCCAGGAATCTTTTGAATTTTTTCTACGATTCCTTCATTTCCTGTATACCTTGAATTCCTTGAAACCTCTAGTACTTCTTGAATGCTCTTAAGTCTCTCGAATTTCTTCAATTCTCTTATTATTCCTCTTGAATTCCATGAGTTTTCTTTCATTCTTATCAACATTTTGCTTCTCTTGAACCCTTCAAATTATTTCTAAGATTTTCCGAATTCCCTCGGATTCTAAAAAATTCATTTCATCTCTATCTGGAAGTAATTGCAATTTTTAAAAATGTTTGGCTGATTTTGAATTTACCTTGAATGAATACTATCGATCCATTTAATCTGCCTCGCATTCATTGAATTTTCCTAAATTTCTCTAAATCTCTCGAATTCTTCGAATTTTCTTGAATTCCTCGAATTCAGTGTAAATCTCCAAATTAACTTTTTGAGATTTTCTGGATTTCTTTGAAATATTTTGAATTTGCGTGAATTATATCTGCTTACAATTGAAATTTCTATGTTTCGATTCTTTTAAATCCAATTGAATTCAGTTTAATTATTTTGAATACTATGTATTTATTTACTCTCACTCGTATTCTTTCAATTAATTCTATGAAATTTTTTGACTTCTCCTAAATATCCTTCCTTTAATTCAAATCTTCAAAAGAAGAGAACAGTTTCCCGCCAATATGCCAACAGTACGCTGTATTCCAGAACGGTCACCAATAAAATTCAAGCACTAACCGCGCCCGACTCTGCTTGACTTCAGTAATCAGATGGGACTTTGAATCTTCTACATTTTTTAAATTTGTTGTATTCTTGAATTCAGGTGTACTTCAAAATTTTCAGTGATTGACCTCTCGTTAAATATTCAAAATTATTGAAATCCTGGCATTATTTATTAATATTAACAAATAAAATTTAAAAAACTGAAAAAGTAATTTTTTTTGCAGCAGGACATAATCTTGACACGTCAATTCTCTGAAAGAAAAAAAGGGATAACAAGCCCCCTTCTTTCTTTAACAACGAACTTTCGGACATTCGTTCTACCTCATATTTTTAAAAATGTTAAATCATTCTAATAATTCAGCCACTGCATCGAATTTTCTCTATTTTTGCAAATTCATACTGAAATTGATTCAGATTTACGTTGATCCGGGATTCGAATCAAGATTCTTTTCAAGTGCCTTGAAAGTGGGAAGGAATTCTTCACAAATCTGGGTGAGTATAAAAAACCTTTTTATTCATCATTTTCAAAATATACATATTAATCTCATATTATTACGTATATTAATCTCTGTCTTCTTTGGTTTTGCTGGGAAGAAATACATTTCCCTTAATTAAAAAAAAAAGTAATAATAATCATTCATGCGTTAATGTATTCATGAATTAATCAATTTTTTCCACCTTTGTAATAACAAAATTCCAAATTATAGAACTTCAGAAGCTTGGACTTCGAAACATTAAATTTATTATTAAATTTTGAATTTTCAATTATAAATTACATTTATAGTTTTCTTTCGTTCAAAATTACCTGTCTGTCAAAAGGTCATAATTGTTGCTTGAAAATTCGATTTTTTGTAAAGAATTTAACTGTTTTGTAGAAATTCCGTCCCTCCGGTTCGAAAAATAACAACTCAGTTGAAATATCCATTGTTTTGTAGAATTTCTATTTTTTTGATTGAAAATTAGTTTTTTTAACTAACAAAATTAAATCATCATTTTTATGAGTTTTTTTTCAAAATTTGTCTTATTGGGTTCAAGATTCAATTCGTTATGGTAGAAAATACAACAGCGTGGTAAGAAATTAGTTTTTTTGTTGGCAAAGTAAATATTATTGGGTTGAAAACTCAAGTGTTTTTAAAAAATTCGTTTTTTTTTGGTTGAGAAATTTTTCTCATTCGATAGAACTCAATCTTTTTTAGTCAAAAATTCGACTCTTCAAATAAAAAATCAGTTCTTTTGTAAAAATTTCAACATCTCTGGTAGAAGTTTCATCTGTTTTAGTTGAAATTGCAACTGTTTAGTTGATGATTATGTAATCTCTTTTGGCTGCCAGTTCAACTTTTTTGTTAAAAACTAGTTTTTTTCTTGTTAATTATAATTTTCTCAACTAAAAATCAATATACTCTATGCCTGATAGGAAAACTGATTCACCTCTTGAGCTCGAAATTCAACTTTTTTTAATTAATTTTTTTTCTGGTTCAAAATGATTTGCCTAGCTGGAAATTTGATTATTTCATTTACGGTTCAAAATCGATGTTTCTAGGTCAAAAAATGAATTTGGTTGTGAATATATCTACTTTGTTAAAAATCGATCTTCTTTGTTGTACATTCGAATTTTCTATGAAAAATTTATCGTTCAAGAAAAAAGTGGAATTTGGTTCAAATTTGTTAAAAATTTCAATATTTCTTAACAAAATAGAATAATTGGTTCTTTTTTCTTTAAAGAAGATTCACAAGTCAGCTGACCACTTTCCATATTCAGAAATATCGTTCTTTAATTGCGTGAAACTGGCAGGGAAAATACGAGTAGAAATGTTGTTGCTAAAAGGAAAGAAGAGAAGTCCTCTGGTTCGGAAGACTTTCGTAGGTGGAACCACTTCCCACTCGTTTGGGACTGGTTCATACGTTTACTGTTATACATGTTGCAAGGTCGTAAATGTTGAACAGGCCGCGCCTAAATATGATAAATAAATAAATTTTAAAAATTAACAGCCATGCTGAAAGTAAAAAAAATTAAAAAAAAAAAAAATTACTGTTATTGCATAATGAATCTTCAGACGGAACATCACTTTCTCTATGGAAATTTATTGGGAAGGAATACACACTGGATAAATTAAATTTTTATCATAATAGGAATGAACTTGCCGAAGGCAATTCCTGTCAATTCTCATAAACAAATTAAATTAACAAATGGCCTCCTTTATTGATTTCCCGTCTGCAAAATAAAGTTTTGGATTAAAATAAGTTGCTTTCATCGAAAAAGTATGATATCTCTGTTATAAAGATTTGTCTTCCGATATTTTTTATCATTTTTAGAAAAAAATGCCTAGTTCTGAAATTTAAAGGCAGAGAGGAATCTTCTTTTCTCTTAATTTTCCTCAAATTATGTCTCCATTGATATTTAAAGATGGAAATTTGATGTTCGATGTTTCTTATCAATTTTATGACTAGATTATATACAAAGTACAAAGAATATATACAAAAGTAAAGTAGTGTTTAAAGGCAGGCAAAGTTTTTTTTTTTCATTTTTCTTGAATTATATCGCCAATGAGTTTCACTCATGATTTTTAAGAAAAATTTCTGCTTCTGGATTTAATTTGGCTTCAATACTCTTGATACGGAAATTTATTGAATAGGATTACACACTAGATAACGGGCATTTCTCCATGATAGAATAATTTTAATGGATTAATATTTTAAAGGTTTTTTTGCAAGAAGTATAATATTCTACTTTAAAATAATCACTTTTAACCAAGTACGTAAAAAAACGGATTGTTAAACATAATAGTTTTATATCAAACCAGAGAAATAAATTTTCAACTGAGACGATGAATTCCGCGAACTGTTAATTCAACTTGTTCAACTTCTGACTAAGTAGTTGAACTTTTTACTAAAATACATGAATTTTCATGTAAAAAAGTTTTTAAATAAAAAACAATTGAATTCAATCAAAGAAGAACGGTAATTCAACAAAATAGTTGAATCTTTCATGAATTTTCTAACTAAAAGCTATACATTATCGATCCAAAACGACTCTTCAACAGAAGATTTGAATTTTCAACTATGAAATATTTTCCAGAATTCAAAAAAAAATTCATATGCAAGATGTTGAATTTATAAACCAAAACACGGTTGGTTGTCGAAGCAGTTAAATTTTCAACCAAAACAATATATTTCTGATCAAATAGTTCAAATATTTGAATAAAAAGTGAATTCTGGAAGAAAAATGAAAAAAAATGAGTTTGTAAACAAAATAGATTTTAATTTTAAATAAAAACATTCGACTTCAACCAGAAAAGATGGTTTCTCAACAAAATAGTTCAATCATCAACCAAAATAGATCAATTTCCAACCCAAGATTCTATTTTCAAAGAAAAGATTCGTTTTCCGCAAAATATCCAACAAAGTGAAAAAAGTTGAAATTTTGTTTTAACTAAATAGTTCCATTTTCAACTAAAAAAAAAATTGAACCAAGAATGGAATAGTTTTGATTAGGATAAAGTAAAATTTTACCAAAATAAATTAATGTTCAAAAAAAAAGTTGATTTTCTAACCAAGCGGATAAATTTTGAAAATGATCAATGAATATTCAAACAAAAAAATTAATTTCCAACAATATTTCACTTTTAACGAAGTAGAAAAATGATTATTCTCAACCAAATATTTGAATTTTCGACTAAATAGTTGAAAATTCTACAAAACTGTAGAATTTCCAACAAGAAATTTTATTTTGAATAAAAAAACTGGATTTCCATCAAAATAGTTGAATCCTCGAAACAAAACAGATTCATTTTCTACAAAAAGTTGCATTTTCAACCACAGAGAAGATTTTTTTTCTCATTGGAGAGAAAATTTCCATGAAAAATGTTGAATTTTTAACCCAAGAACACAAATATTTCGAAAATCAGTTGGATTTTCAACCAAAATAATTAATTTTCGATGAAGTAGTTGAATTTTCAGAAGAAGATGAATTCTCGGAGAAAAATGGAAAAAGTTGATGTTTCAATTTAAAAAACTTCAATTTTAAATAGAAAATAGTTGAATTTAACTAATAAAGAATTTTTTTTTTAAATTGTTGAACCAAAAAAAAAACAGATTGATCTCCAGCAAAAATTAAATTGAACCAAAAGATCTTATTCTGCAAAAAAGCCAAATTTGAAAAAAAGAAATATAGTTGAAAAAATTGTTTGATGAAATAGTTTTATTTTCAACTAAAAAGGATCAATTATAAACCGAGGATGGAAAATTGAAATTTTCAGTAAAATGAAATTGAATTTTAAGTTGAAAAAAAAAAGAATTTCCAACAAGATAGTTCATTTTCTTGTTAAAAAGGTAAATTTCCATAACAAACGATGAATCTTAGAAAAAGGAAAAAGATTTTTTAACAATATTTCACTTTCAAGCGAGTAGTGGAATATTTATTTTCAGACAAACAGTTGAATTTTCATCCAGCTGGTTGCATTTTATACCAAACTGTAGGATTACCCAAAAGAAAGTTTATTTCCAATCAAATAGTTTGATTTGTAACCGAAAATTTCCATTTTCAAACCAAAAAAATTATTTTCTACGAAAAAGACGAATTTTGAACAAAACAATAATTGGTTGAAAAAATTGTTAAACCAAATAGTCATTTTTTCAATAAAAAAAGATCAATTTTCAGCCAAAAATGAAATCGTTACATTTTCAGTAGAATAAAAATAAGTTTTAACGAAAAAAAGTCATTTCCAACAAAATAGTTAATTTTTTCAATGAAAAAGATGAATTTTAAAACAAATAGTTGAATTGCCTATGAAACTGTGGATATTCCCACAAAAGAGTTAATCTTCTATCAAATAATTGAATTTCCAACAAAATAGTTGCAACCTCAACAAAACCCTATCTGTTTTCTAAAAAAAGTGACAATTTTAACCCAAAAGACGAATTTTCCACGAAAGGGTTAACTTTCCGACAAAAAAGGTATTTCTGGTCAATAAAGAAAAAAAATCTTATGCAAAATTTTGAGTCTCCTAGCAAAAAAAGACGAACTTCCTCAAAAACAGTTGAAATATTACCTTGATAATATAAATTTCCAATAAAACTTTATTTTGTACCAAGTAGTTGGATTTCCAACCCAAAAAAAAAACAAATATTACTCATAAATGTTCAATTTTTAACCAGAAGAATGGACTCCTAACAAAATTTTTGAAATTTCGAGTAAACTAAATAAATTTTTAATTAAATACTTGAGCTTTTGAACGAAAAAAAAGGATTCTCAACGACAGATAAAGAAGTTGATTTTAGAACCAAAAAAGATTTTTTTTACGTATCAGTGATAAAAATTTGATATTTAATATTTCTTATTAATATTTAAACAAGAAAAGATTAACTTTTGAACGGGAAATGAAATAGTTCATATTCCTCATGGTAAATATTTCTATTTTAAATCGGAAACAGATTCTTTGTTTAGTTTCTAAACCAAAAGAGATAAGTTTTTTAACAAAACGACAGATTTTCGAAGAAAGAGTTGCATTTTAAAACAAAAAAATGTTTCAGTCATCGGAAGAAAATTTTTATGCAAAATGTTGAGTTTTTGAACCAAAACACGATTTTCTTATAAAACAGTTAAAGTAACCAAAACGAAGAGTTTCGAACAAAGAAGCTGAACTTTTGAACAGAGAGATGTATACTTGACGCAAAATGAAATAGTTAACAATTTGAACAGAAAATACTCTACTTTTGAATCAGAAATTGTTGAATTCAACCAATAAAGACAGATTCTCAACAATATAGTTCATTCCTCAACCAAAAAGATTAATTTTTAAAAAAAATTCATTCCCAACCGAAAAGATTATTTTTCTGCAAACAAAAAAAAGATTTTCCAACAAAATACAATAAATACAAAATGATTTACATCGTTTTTCAATCAAATAGTTTTCTTTACTCTTAGTGAAATAAAATTGAATTTCTGAAAAGAAGGGTTTTTCAACAAAATAGTTAGTTTTTCAACAAAAAAATTGATTTTTAAAAATAAACGATGAATCTTCAACAAACCAAAAATTATATTCTGATATCATTTCACTTTTAATCATGTGTTGTTCATCCATAGTATTTTATTTTCAACTAAAAAATATATTATTTGAACAAAAAATGGGATAGCTAAACCCTCAATGGAATGAAATTGAAATTCTAAGGAAAGAAGGATCTTCAACAAAGTAGTTAATTTTTCAACCAAAAAAATGATTTTTAAAAATAAACGATGAAGCTTTAAGAAACCAAAAATTATATTCTGATATTATTTCACTTTTAACCAAGTGCCGGGTATGGAATTTTTCACCAAAAAAGAAAAAACAATTATCAAACAAAACAGTTTATCTTAAATGAAAAGACGACTCCCTAACAAAATTGAAGAATATTGTAATAAATGGAATGAACTTTTTGATTGAGGTAGGTAAATTTCGAAAAAAAAAATTCTTTACGAATAATGGAGAAGCTGATGTAAAAAAAATAGTATATTTTACTTTCAAAACAAAAACAGTTCAATTCTACCAAAAAGATAAATTTTCAACAAACAGTTAGATCCTAAATTGATAAAGTTTCATTTTTATTCATGCGCTTGCATTTCAAATCGAATAAAGTCAAATCAATTTTCAACCCAAAATCAATTAATAAATTCTTGGTTTGAATAAAAAAGATTTGAAACCAAAGAAGTAAACATTCAACCAATACGATCGTTTTCTAACATAAAAATGCGTTGTTAACCAAATAGTTGAAATTCAAATCAAGAAAATTGATTTTTCACTCAAAAAGGCGAATTCTCAAGAAAATTCATAAAGTTTCAACTGAATCTACCAAAAATAAAAGAAGTTTGAGAAAAGAAGTTGAATTCTCAACCGGAAAAGATTTAGTTTCAAACAGAAAAAAGACGAATTTTCAACAACTATTATAAATTCTCAGCGCAATGATTGGATTTCCAGACAAGTAGATAACTTGTCGACCGATGCAGACAAATTTAAAACCCAAAAGTTGGAAAAAATGCAACCAGACACGAAGAAGACATATTTTTATTTGATAAAATCAATGGTCAACCAAAAAGTTGCATTTTACCAAAAAATAACCATTTTTTCCCAAAATGGTTTAATTTTTGAATCAGACACATTTTCAACAAAACAGTTAACTTCAAACAAGAAAAATGAAGTTTAAATGAAAATTATGAATCCTCAAGAAACAAAAAATTTAATTTTTAACGTAAAATATCCGGTAAAATATTATTAAAATGCATACTCCAATATTTAAAACAGATCTCTGTGATTAACCTTTATCCAAATGCTAAAAGTATATTTTTATTATGAAATTAATTATAATTTCTGAACATCAGACAACTCAAATAACTCTTGGTATGACAGAAAAATTCCATAAAATCAAACTCCCGTCTGCATGAGAACCCCGAGGTGGGAAATTCCTACATAATAAACTACCCGAGAATTTTATAATGTTACGAATCGGAAAATCCCCAACACAAAATTGCCGAAATATAATATATCACACACTGTAGAATTTCTCGACACGAGAGAATTCACGAATTAAAACATTTAGAGAAATTGTTTGCCAGCGATAATATTTATTTATCAATAATACAATTATTTGGTATTTTGATCGATGAAAATTTTTCCAAACAATTTTGGATGTATATTATTTCTTTTTCCTTCAAATTTGAAATAGCAATTTTAAAAAGGAATATTTTCCAATTAGAATATATATTACAAATGTACTCAGTATTTGACAAAAATTGAGCGCATGGATTGCAGGACGACCTTAGCGTGTGGAGTCAGCCAGGCCAGTAGGCAAGAGAAGGGATAACAAGTTGCTACGGGCGTACGGGCCGCGTTGATTGGAGAAATAATTTCAGAGCAGAGTTTGGCCGAATCAACTTGGTCCATAGCAACGCGTTATCCCCTCTCTAACCTCCCAGACTGGCTGAGTCCACGCGCTAAGGTCGTTCTGCATTCCGTACGCTCAATCATTTTTTTACCAACTTGAAAAAAAATAAAATTTCTCTATTTTGATAGAAAATTCATCAATCAGCGTTCGCAAAAAATACTCCGTTATTAAAGATTGTGTTATTTTTTGGGTTACAAGAGCAATAATTTTTCTTCAAGTACTTTCAAGTTTCCGAGTTACGATTGTTCCTACACAATTTTCTTCTCCATAAAATACATTGTACACAAAGTGTACTGAGAGTCTTTTTTACCTACACAAATTTTTTCCTACACGAAATCAAACAATTTTTTGTTTTTCATTCACAAAATATTTCCTACACAAAATATTTCCTACAGAAAACATTTCCTTCTCAGCAATAAACAGTAATTATTTAAAACTATAACGTCCAATATTTTCCCTGCAGGAAATATTTCCTGCACAAAATCAAACACTATTACGTTTTTCCTCCACAAAATTAAACACTTTCTTGTTTTTTCTCCAAAAAATATTTCCTACTCAGAAATAAATACTAATTATCCAAAAATATTGCGTCTCCTATTTTTCCTACAAAAAATATTTCCTGAACAAAATTCTCCCTACACACAATATATCCCACACAGAATTTTTCCCAATCAAATTACACAAAGTACAAAGTATATTCCACATAAAATTTTTCCTGCACAAATGATTTTACACAAAAAATTTTCCTTGCAAGAAATATATTCCACTCAAAATTATTATTATTGCTGGAATATTGTTCTTGCTTTTATATTCTACAATAAATTTTTCTCACACCAGTATAGTTCTACACAAAACCATAATTTTTAATTATAAGTGTTCCTGTTCCCTATGGACTTCGTCCATGTTTGCTCATTTATAGTAATTTTCATATACTTGACAGTTGTTCCGAACGATTTTGTGAGGATTCCAATTTTTACAAAATTGAAAACAATTGAAATTTAAGGACATGTTCCTAGGAATATTTTTGCGTGTGAGTATTTTTCTTATAGGGGCAACATTTCTTGTGGAAAATAATTTGTGTAGGAGAAGTTTTGTGCGGGACAAATTTTTTGTGCATTAAACTTTGTGTGAAAAAATTTCTTGATTAAAATTTTTTTTGTTTAGACATCATTTCTCGTGGAGTATAATTTGTGCAGGAAAAATTTTCTGTGGAATATATTTTGTGGAAGAAACATTTTTTGTGGAAAATAATTTGTAAAGGAAAAGTTTTGTGTGGAATATATTTTATGGAGGACAAATTTTTTGTGGACAATAATTTGTGTACAAAAGTTTGGTGTAGGAAAATTTTTTTGTGAAATATGTATTTTGTGTGGGAAAATTTTTGTGGAATATAGTTCGTGCTGAAAAAATTTGCTGAGGAATTGACCTGTCCAGAGAAAATTTTCTGTGGAATATACTTTGTGGACGAAAAATTTCTTTTAGAAAATAGTTTGTGCAGGAAAAGTTTTATGTGGGACAAATGTTTCGAGGAACATACTTTGTGTGGGAAAATTTGTTTGGTGAATTTCTTTCTTGTTAAGGCAAAATTTTTTTAGGAATATAATTTGTACAGGGGAAATTTTCTGTGTAATATATTTTTTAGGGAAAAAAATTGTTGTGGAAAATAATTTGTGTCAGAAAAGTTTCGTGAAGAAACAATTTTTTGTGGAATACACTTTGTGTAGGAAAATTTTGGTGTCTAATTTTTTTGTGAAGGAAAAACTCTTCGTAGATAATAATTTGTATAGGAAAAATTTCTCGTGGAATCTATTTTGTGGAGAAAAAATTTTTTGTGGGGAATAATTTGCATAGGAAAAGTTTTGTTCGAGAACAATTCTTTGTGGAATATAATTTGTGTTGGAAAATTTTTCTGTGGTATATATTTTGTGAAGGAAAAATTTTTTGTGAGAAAAAATTTGTGTAGCAAAAGTTTTGTGCAGAACAATTTTTTCGTAGAACACAATTTATGTAGGGAAGGTTTTGTATAGGAATTTTTTTTGTAGAATATACTTTGTGGAGGAAAATTTTGTTGTGGAAAATAGATTGTGTAAGAAAAGTTTTGTCAAGGAAATATTTTGTGTAGGAAGAATATTAGACGTAATATTTCAAAATAATTACTATTTATTTCTGTGTAGGAAATATTTTGTGTAGGAAAAACATAACAGTGTTTGATTTTGTGTAGGAAATATTGCTCACTGAAAAAACAATTATTAGGAAAAAAGCCAGTACACTTCGTGTACGCTATATTTTGTGTAGGTTAAGTTTGTGTAGGAAGTGCGTCTTCCCCACATTTTCAAACAAAAATTTACATCGAAGAGTAATTATTTAAATATTGTTATTTTATGTCCAGCAATAATTAGAAGTAAAATATATTCTAAATTATTGATAATATTAATAGTATTTTGATTAAATACATAGCATTGAAATAAAAATTTTTTTTCAATTGAAAAAATTGGAGAATAATATTTTCTGGGATTTTCCAGTCGTCCCTCACTCTTTTGATGTTTATCTTCCCAAAATTAATAAATTGAAATATGACATATCTCCCCTCGAGTTTCAAACTAAGAAACTCTTCTAGGAACTCCGTGGGCGCCGTATAAAACGCCGCTGATTCGTTTCCATGGTTCAGTGAGGCCAGTGCTCGTGTGAATGGTCGGCTCGACCATTCTTAAGTGCATCCATATCCTCAATATTTTTTTTATCCAAAAAGATTATCGAAATTGAAAATTTTATTTATTGAAAATTCATATATTAATCACAGTTGCAATTAATTGATTTGTGTTAGTGAGAGTGAAAATTAAAAATTATAGTGTATGTGTTCCGATCTGTGAATACAATTTTGATTTAAAATACATTTCTTGAGGGGTTGTCGAGATGCGTGGCGTCGCGACGCTCATCCTTTTTGGGGTGGTCATTGCACTTTCGAGTTCAAATACCGTTCCGGATGAAGGTATGAATTTTAATGAAAAATACAATTTTTTAAAAGACTTTGAATTGTTTTTAGAGATAGGGGAGGCTGGTACACACTGGATAATGTTGATTTTTTGCATAAGAAATAATAAAAACTACAAATAAGAATAAAAAAATGGGGAAAAGAAAAATTCTTTTATGAGGAGACTAGGAATTTTCAATGTGTACCAGTCTTCCTAAAAAAAACTTCAATACCTTGCTGGATGGTGGTACAAAGAAAATACAAAATATTGGAAAGAACCCTTTTTTCATAGATTTTAGATTTTACTTTAGATTTGAGGAAAACAGTTCCATGCTGGATAGTGTGGGTTTTTCGTATGACACATAATAAAGAATTAAATTTTTTTTTTTAAATTCGATTATGAGAAAATTATATTTATCCAGTATGTACCAGTCTCCCCTGAAAAATTTGAATATATTGCCGGATAAAGTTGAGGTATGATTGAATAATGCTGAAATATACTATTTTTGAATGGAATTCGGATTTTGTCTTGGAGAAAGGGGAGACTAATACACACTGGATAATGGAAATTCTTTCGAAAAAGGAATGATAAACAATTGGAAATAAAATTGAAGAAAATCATCATGAAAATAGAATAATTTATATAATGATCAAATAAGAATTATCCAGTCTGTACCAGCCTCCCTCGAAAATTTTAAATATCGTGCCGGATAAAGTTAAGGTATGATTGGATAATACTGAAAAATACTATTTTTGAATAGAATTCAGATTTTGCCTTGGAGAAAGGGGAGACTAATACACACTGGATAATGTGAATTCCTTCGCGAAAGGAATGATAAACAATTGGAATTAGAATTGAAAAAAATAATCATAAAAATAGACTAATTTATGTAATGATCAAATTGGAATTATCCAGTATGTACCAGTCTCCCCCGAGACATTTAAATATCGTGCCGGATATAGTCTAGGTATGATTGAATAATGCTGAAAAATACTATTTTTGAATGGAATTCGGATTTTGTCTGGGAGAAAGGGGAGAATAATACACACTGGATAATGTGAATTCCTTCGCAAACGGAATAATAAATAATTGAAATTAAAATTCAAGAAAATAATAATGAAAATAGATTAATTTATGAAATGATCAAATTGGAATTATCCAGTATGTGCTAGTCTCCCCCGAAAAATTTAAATATCGTGACGGGTAAAGTTAAGATTTAATTGAATAATACTGAAAAATACTATTTTTGAATAAAATTCGGATTTGTCTTGGAGAAAGGGGAGACTAATACACACTGGATAATGTGAATTTTTTTGCAATCAGAATAATTAAAAATTGAAAGAAAAAACCAATAAGAATAAAATAACTTAAATGATGTAAAAATCAGCATTATTCAGAGTGTACCAGTCTCCCCTGGAAAAAACTTACCCCGTGACGGATGAAGGTACGAATTAATTATAAATACTTGAAAATTCAATTTCTGGAATGGACTTCTGATATAATTTTAGAGATAGGGAAGACTGGTACACACTGGATAATGTGGATCCCTTCGCAGAAGGAATGATAAAAAAATTGGAAATCAAATTGAAGAAAATAATAATAAAAATGAAATAATTTATGTAATAATCAAATTACAATCATCCACTATGTACCAGGCTCTCCTAAAAAAATGCCAATAACCTGAATTATGGTTTAAAAAATACTTTTGGGTTGAAAATCCCAAAATATTTTTGTGCACCAATAAGAGGAAAATACATTCCTCTGCTTTCTCCGACTACAATTTTTTATATTTTGATAATATTTTTTGGTTTGTATTGTCATTTTGCACTTTGAGTTTCAGTGACTTGGAATAAAAATAGAAATATGGATTTCGGCCAGATTCACTTCCTGAGATCTGAATAATGTTTTTAACTGAAGTATCTTTTTTTTAAATTTTTTTCTAAGAAATGAAGAAATGCCCCAATTGCTAATTTTAGATTTGAGATTCTAGAGATGTAACAGTTTTTTCAACTTCGAAAAAAGTACTGACGTTATGTGAGTAATCATTGGAAAAACAGAATATAACTTGAATTGTTGAAAAAAATTCTCTAGAAATGCTCACATTTTATTATTATTATTGTTATATTTGTCTTCCTTGGAAAATACAATTTTTTGATAGACCTTGGATTCTATTTTAGAGCTAAGGGAGACTAGTACACACTGGATAATGTTAATTTTTTCGTATGTGCAACAATAAATAAATAATAAGAAGAGTTGCTTTTTTTATACTGTTTCATGGATTTGTCCAAAAATTGTTAACAAAATTTGTTTACGAATTCGTTCAAATTGTTCACGTAAAAATGGTTTAAAAATATATTCAGAAATTTGAATTTGAAAAGAAATGTTTTTGGCTTAAAATAAAATAGAAATGGTAGAATATACGATTGTACAATTGCATGTCAACATTTTGTTCATCACACGTCGATGCAAGATCGAACAGGACAATTTTGCACACATTGCGACACGGTCGCATTTCTGAAACCTGTCCTGGGTTTCAGCAAAAACCCCGGTAGTTGCAGCTGGGTAGCGAGTTCAGTAAACTTTTCAAAGAATTATTGTTATTTCTTCCAATCATTTTCATCAAGAGTATAATTATCATTTTTGGATTTGATCATCAAAAAATAGACATTTCTACTTTGTTCCAACTTACTTCACGGAGAACATTAATTTTCTACTCCAAAATATCATTTTTTGATGATTTTTCGTTCTACTTTAGAGTTAGGGGAGACTGATACATAGTGGATAATTTTTTTTTTCTTTGTAAAAGAAATAATCAAAAATTGATGTTTGAAGAAAATCAAATTAAATATTTTTAACTAAATATTAAATATTTTAATATAAATTTATATTAAATTAAATATTAAAAATAAATGTTTATTGTTAAATATGTAAAAATTATCATTATCCAGTATGTAGGAGGCTCCCCTAAAAAAATGTATATACCATGCCGCATGAAGTTACGACTTTATTAAACAATATTAAAGATGACTATTTTTGGATAGAAATTATAGTTCGTTTTACAGATGAAGGAGACTAATTCATTCTGGATAATGCAAATTTTTTCGTAAAAGGAATACTAAAAATTTCAAATTCAAATTCAATAATAAAACTTTGTTAGTATTCAAGTTCCGAAGTGCTCTATGCTAATAATTAAGATTTAAAAAAAGTATCTTTTCAAGGGAAAATATTCTGAAATGAAAAAAGGAGCTTTTTTGGATAAGTTAAATAAATTTTTTTGATGAAAAAGTAGTGTAAATAAAGTAAAACAAACTAGAAAAGAAATGAATTTTCAAAGAAAAAGTTAATTTAAAAAAAAAAATGTTTATTCAAATTAGAGATGAATTTTCAACCAAATCGATGAACTTTCAACTGTTGGAAATGGGAGAAAAATTTGCGCCTTTTTTCGATAAATGAATTTTGGTCGTCAATTTCTTCCTATGAATTGAATTGTTTAATTATTGCATTTCCATGTGAGCCCAGAAAAATATAATAACCAAATACTAAACCAAAACCAAAATTCTGAACCATATAGCTAAATTTTCCATTAAAAAGATGAATTTTCAATGAAAATGATGAATTTCCAACCAAATTATCCATTTCTATAAGTAGTAGAATTTTCTATCGAAAAGTTTTATTGTCAACCGAAAAGATTATTTGTTTACTGGAATAGAAGAATTTTCTACCAAAAATATGAATCTGTAACTGAATAGTTTAATTTTTAATCAAACAGTTAAATTTCCTTCTCAAAAGAATAATTAGATGAAAGTTCTACCAAAACAGATAAAGTTCCAAGCCAAAAAGACAAAGTTGAGCAGGAGAGTTAAATTTTCAACATGAAAATATAAATTTCCAACAACAAAGTGTCAGTTTTAATCAAGAACTTCAACTTTCTACCAAGAGGAATTGATTTTCAATTAAAAAGGATTTTCCAGTCGAAAAAGAATAAAAATTTAACAAAATTATTCAAATTTCAAGCCAAGGCGACAAATTTTTCACAAATGAGTGAAATTCTCAACCCAAAAATATGAATTTTCAGCAAAAAGTTTATTTTCATTCTTATAGTTTGATTTTTCTACCAAAAAAGTAGAATTTTCAAAAAGAAAATGGAATTTTGTACCTGACGAATGACTTTCCAAAAAAATTGTCAAATTTCTGATAAAATAATTAAATTTTGAACAAAAGAATAAGATTTAAAATATTGAGACATGAATTTTCAAACAAAGGAGACAAAATATTCACCAAAAACTGTGAATTCCTAAACATTGAGAATTCAATAAGGAAACGTGCACTCACTTTCGAAAAAATGTTATCTTGTCAGAAATGGTTCCTTATCAATTTAAATCTTTATAATTAAATTTTCATATAAAAATCAATCAAACAAATATTTGAACCAGGAACAAAATTTGAGAGAAGCCAATTCTTCCCAATTTTCTTTCATTTTTAATTTTCTTTTTTTTTATCTTCCTTATCATGAATTTTTTTTAACCTAAAAATTGTTAGAAAGATTGATGTTTTATATTATTCAAAAAATATTGGAGAAAGAGTTTAAAATTAGATAAAATCTTATGTTGAAAAAAATGCTTAACGTTTAAAAAAGTATATGAAATTCCTTATAGGTACAGTTTTTGCTAGAAGTCAATAAAAAATACAAAAAGTCAATTAAATTTTTTGTTTAATGTAGAACTAAAAAATCAATTTATCTTGCAAAAAATATATTCCACAACAAAATTTTCTTATAAAAATTATTTTTTTTTCTAAAAAAAATTTATTTCAATTCACTTGAAACTGTATCTATTCTGAAAAAGTTTCTCATACAAATTTTGGTGTAAGACCGAATAATAGAAGATACAAAAAATATTTTCGAAAGCGAGTCCTAAATTTTAAATTGTTCATAATTTTATAGAAATTGAAAACTTTGAAAAATCGTCCAGAAACATTCTTTAACACCCTTACCACTAAACAATACAAAATAAGTGGGAATGAACAAAACTTAAAGAGCAGGAAGAATATTACTGCAGTCATGATAATTTTTAGTAGAACTCACTGTGTGCAGGAGCAATTTTT
>WSXT02222915.1:0-16806 GCA_011762715.2 Neuroterus valhalla | reverse complement strand
ATATATGATAAAAATATACATTTTCTCGCAGGATTATTATAGTAGACTTTGAGTTCATAACAATTCCGTAGTTCTATTGATTTTTCAAAATATTTTTAATTGATTAATGATAATAATCTTCTTACTGAACCAGATCAAGTAGCCGGTCCATACCAACTTAGGAATGGTAATTGGATAAAACACAATGTTTTCCCTGTTGCAGCATATGCCAATGGACTGCGCCATATAAAACGTATAGCGCTACCCCTACCTCATTCTGAATAAAAAAATTGAAAATGTTATCTAGAATAAAACTTTGAAATTTCGCCGGAAATTTCCTAGTACAGCGTGTATTTCAAAAACTCAACTGAAGTTTATATAAATTTATAACATAAAATTATTTTGATGATGCGTTAAGCTGTTTTCCAACAGCGGGTATTTTGAGGATCTATAAATAATTCTGGATCGCACCAGGTCCCAGCGATACGTTCTATGAAGTAAGCATATGATTATAAAATTATGTTGTCCAAATTTTAAAAATAAATACTATCTGAAAATATTATTGATATACTCATTCTCCGATTAGCAAGATAATTTGAGGTGAAAATTTGTATGGATATGACGGGATGCTGACAGATAATGTATGCTGATACAAAAAAAGAGGAAGAATAAAATTAAAAGTTCTGGACTAGTTATGTAACGCTGTTTTCGCCAGGCTCTAGCTGAAACTCCTAATGAGGGACTATCAAGAGTACCTTTTTATTGATCAACTTTTATTGAGCCCTTTCTATTGCTCGAATAATATAGCATTATCATTCTAAATGAGAAGGAACTGGTTTTATGTGAAAATTGACTCCCGCGAATTTGATGAAACCTTCACGTTCTGAGATTCCCTGAGTCAGAAAAAATGGTTCTTACGAAGGTGCCTGTCTGTCTGTAGTCTGTAATCTGTGTACTCGATAACTTTCGAAAGAATAATCGGATTGGATTGCCCTTTGGTACACATATCGAGGGACCAAGTAAACAGGTCGAATTCGTTTACCAGCTATTTTGGATGAAAAATGAAAGAGGGGGAACATTTTGAGAATTTTTTAAAACTTTTTTTTTGAAGACTCAAAAATTGTAAGCACGGTTTCTTGTATAAGGTAAAAAGTGAACCAATTTATCTTTATGATCTTTTTTGATAAAACAAAATTGTCAGAGTTATAAATATAAATATAAAAAATGGCCGCAAGAGAGGTTTTGATTTACGTGTAATTCATATGGACGTTTTTATACTTTTGAATCCTGCTCTGCGGGCCTAATTTGACCAGAGAATGTGCGAACGATTTTGATGCATGTGCAGTTTGAAGATGGCTTAATAAAGCACAGGTGAAAAATCTGTGCTACCAATGCCAGTGTCTGCATCTGCAGACACTGGTGTTGGTTTCTTAAAGCTCTCGCAAGTTTCCATATTTAATATTATGGAATAGACTTTATACTATATAGTGGTGACTTCTGGGAAGAAGTGTGAATAACACCTGGTAATTGAGAGCAATTTAGTGTTTCAGCTATGACAGTGATGCAGTAAGTAACTAAAGATAGTCTTAAGAGCTGGTGCTCCGAAATTTGTTTTATTTGAGGTTCGCGAAATGTTGCTTGCTTTTGTTAGCAAATAATTATCATTCAAATAGTCCTAATCTCGAATCTCTAAACAGTGAGAATAGTGTACTCCGCCACACATTGTACAAGTAGCCAAGAATGCATCACAAAATCTGCTGCCTGAGAAATCAAAAAAGGCCTAGAATGCAGCGTATGAGCGACATATGAAGCGGATTAATTCGGAGATAACAAAATCGATCTCAGACAACGCATTGTTGCCTAATTTTAATGAGCTGGCAGAAACAATGAAGTCTTCTCCTCTTTGGTCACAGTATTCAAAGTTGAAATCAATATAAGGGACTCGTAATGATGTGAAACAGGAACCCTATCATCCGCAGAAATACCACGAGGAGGTGCGTATGATGTGAGCTTCGGCAGAACAATAGCGCGTACGTAAAAACTAGTATCAGGGTTGAGACGTGACGCTACTTTACCAGTTGTCAGACCACAAGATGTCTGTGTACGTTGATCACTCACGCCCCCAACCGTGATGATGGCATAGAGTCGTTTTAGCTTGAGCTTCCGAGCAACAGACTCAGAAGCAAAAGAGGCTTGAGCGCCCTGATCGAGAAGTACTCGGGAGATATGTAAATAACCGTCGGGACCTTTAGTGGAGACAAGAGCTGTGGCTAGAAGTACCGGTCCGTCTAGTCAAATGGGAGCTTGAGCGACATGTGAATTAACGGGCGCCATAGCAGGTGTAAATGCGGTACTATTAACGTTCAAAGTCGAAGATGTAGGCACAGCTGCAGTGCCAGATACCCTGTTTGAAACATCGTTAGACAGCCGATGTAACATTGTATGATTTTGTCTCGAGCAAGTTTCACAACGCTTAGGTGAAACACACTCTCGTATGATGTGCTTTTCTAAACAATTAAAACACAAACCACACTTACGAATCAATTCCCGTCCCTGCTCAGAACTCTTGGATCTGAATAGAGGGCAAAGAAAACAAAGTGCTTACCAGGGCATAGCGGACAAACTTCCTCTTTCAGTGAAGCACTATGAGACTGTGTATGGAAACCTTTCTTACCAGATTTGACACCTGTCATTTTACTTTTATTTTCGTTTGGCGGATACTTAAACTGAGAGCCTTCACCAAGCTCAAGTGACTCCAAGGCGCTCACAAGTGAAACTAGAAAAACCCGTAGAATTCCAAAAGAAGGATTAGTGGGGAGTGATCCCGTTTTTTCTTCGCACACCTTGCAGGAGGTGCGATCTAAACGGTTCACGGCCATGTAAACTAGAATGTCATCCCATTGTTTTGTTGGCCTATCCAATGAGTTTAGCCCCCTAATCACTTCGCACGTAGCATTCGGAAGTTTTTTCGGAGACTCGAAGCAGATTCTTCAGTGATTGGTTCCATCCCGAAAAGTTTTCTTAAGTACGCGTTGATGAGACCCGTTCACCAGTGATGCTGATGTTGATTTAGAGCTGAGCAGGCTCATCTGTCAAGCAAGCCTTTAGGTGATGCAGCTTCTGGACTGCCGGCAGAGCAGCGTCATCCTTCACCATTGGGCTAAACATGTCCAGAAAAATAGGGTCAAGTAGTGAGGTCCCCGTAAGACTTTGGTAGTTCTAGTTGTGGGAACATCTCCCTCACGTGTGTCAAAGGGGGCGGGTCATGAGCAGGAGTACTTCTTTGGAGGAATAAGAAGCAGCAAGTGCGTCTAACTCGTACTGCTTGATCACCTTCGCGATAATGTATTTCTCCCCCCTCTTAAAAACAACTTTTGGACAAAGTAAGGTTTTTTTTAGTTGTCCTTACGCACAATGAGAAGTTATTAATGATTGTTCTCAAACCTGGACCACCTCTTCTCCAGGTTTCCTAAATGGGCACTGAGAACGTTCTAAGATAAGTCCGCTCTACCGATCTTTTTCAAATTGACAATAGTGTTACTGATAAGCTCAAAAAGCCCATACTGCTGAGCGACACAGTCCTTGAGGTTCATTTTAAGGCCTCACTATAGACAATAAATAAAACGACAGCAAGAAACGAATAAATCGATACACTTAAAATAACAAAGTCATAATTCGGAAAAATCGAAACACGTTGAAAAAATCAAAACAGTTCACAAATATGAAACAACTCTGTCAGTATGACAGACTTGTCACTCCACTTTTAAGTGTATCAGCTTTTGAACGAATAGTAGTGAGAGAGATCGAATGAAAAATCGTTACACTTTGAAGTAAAAAAAAAGGTTTATTCCCTTTTTTTTAACTTACAATTCTAGAACAAAAGAAAACAAAACCTGTCAGTATGACAGGCTTGCCCTTTTATTCTAAAGTTATAAAGTACATAATCCGATTAAAATCGAAACACTTTAAAAAGTTAGTCTGAATATTTTGAACTATGCACGATAGCTCTATCAGTAAGACAGCGGCCCACTTCACTTTGATAAAGGTCTTCAAAAACTTACCAACGCAGTGTGTCAATAAGCACGTGTTTCAAACCTGTGTCATTCTGTGAGACAGCTGCTGGATGGTGACGGACATTTTTATTTTTTCCTCGGCAATTCGTACACACTGGCATAGGGATACACCTCGCAAGGATAAGTGTACTCAAGGTACCTGTTGCCAGAGTATGGGGCATCTGCTCGTGACATCACGAATGTCAGCCGACAAGAACCGTTCGCACCACACTGTCACCGTGCAATTTCGCCATTTTAATGCACAAAAGCTACCACATTCCTTTTTCACAGATCTTGAAAGAAGAAAAGGAAAACACTTCCAGTCAAGAACAGTACAATCCATTTTGGAAGACCAATAATGTTAGATTTAGCACAAAAAAAGAGTAGCACACAGGTACCTTTTTGGATTTGAAATTTCATCGTTGGATAAGCAATTGAAAATACAGTAAATTATTGTTGAGCACCAGGAGATTTAGTTTATTGAAAAGTCACATAAACTGTCTCAAAGTTGAGACTACATAAACTATTCAACAACATTTAGTAAAAAGACGCGAGAAACGATAAATGTGATTCAAAAAACGTAAAGTGGTACCGACTCGCACTGCTCAACGTTGTACACTGAACTCCGACCTTCTCAATTCGTCCAGTGCGACATGAGCAAGACAAGGCAGATAAGGCACGAGTAATACCTTCTCATAGTCAGAGCGAGAAGAAAGACACTAACAGATCACACAACAGCTATACAGTACAATAAAAATAAACTGACATGAAATCCGGAACACCAAAAGATGTTGATTAAAATCATGTATTCTTGAATTTCAAGAAATTGCCTTGCATTCAGCAGGTTATGTTGACATTTCTTCTTTTGAAAAAATGAGTTCCTCATAATATAACCACAACACTTTCCTCGTTCCTTGGTAGAAATTTCTGATAGAATAAACGTGAATCCAACTTAAAAAAATGTTCTGATGATTGGAGTTTCTTTGTTTTCGTTTTGGGGTAGCAGACGGTGATGCAGGGGAAAAGAGTGGTCTAAACTCCACCTTTATGCAAAAAAAGAACAATATTTTTTGTTAGCTCCTCCTAGAACAACTTTTACGGATAGGCGTTGCAAAAAATAGCGTGCGATACACGTGCACGAAGTAGGTGATTGCTAACTCGTGTGACTGCTGCATTCGCTTGCGGCTAATGATGGAAAAAAACATTCGTACATGATGACCTATTTTGCGTACTTGTATCACAAATAGCTAATAGGATAGGAAAACGGATTCAACTCTCTGAATCCGGAACAAACAAATCGCGCTGTTGGTGAGTGGAATTGTACTGTTTGAAAATGTAAGAAGTCGTGCACCAGAGTGCAGCAAAAATATTGTTTCAAACAGCAAATATTCCTGTTTCAAACAACCAAAATTTACAGCTGGTTAACCAGCACTTTTTTACTGTGACATACAGCTAGTTTCTACTGCAAGATCCAGCTGTTTCTTTGTGATCTCAAGACGCATTTTCACTGTTTCGACATAGCTTTAAACTGTACGATAGAGCATGTTTCAGCGATTTCAAACAGCACTGTAAAATTTCTCAGGAAATGTACGATTACAATGCTCAAATCATTATTTGTCCAGTTTCAAAGAGAATCAGCCCAGTAATGCTTCTCAAGTCCCCTCTCGGGAGCCTTTGTGACATTCAAAATCGCTTTAACCTTTCGATGAAATGTAGCATCACAAAACACTTTTTCTCCTTCGATAAAACACATTTCGGCTGCGTGGTTAAGGAAATGAAGGGAACGTGCTGTATTCTCAAGGACATCTGAACATCCAACGTCCAATTAGAAAAGATTGCTGTTTGAACAGTAAAATGTACTGTTTTAACAGCAAATGACTGCGGCAATGGCACAAACAATACCAAATTTACTGCTCCAGTTTTAGGAGATGGTTTACGTAGTATAAAAGAGCTACACTTGCTTCAAGGAGCATGCTTGAAAGGCAAACTATTTTGAATTACAGTATGAACGTTCAACGCCAAGCTATACCGCCTAAACTCATAAGAAAGTTAGTGTATCAATCGTGCCTTCAAATCAGAGCCTCATGAACTTTAGAACTCCACACAATAACAGCAAAGTTATCAATTGGAAGTTGTAATAGTGATAACAAAAAAACCGTGACTATAAAATACATAAATTGTAAGTTACCAGTGCAAAACGCTATATTAGCATTTCATACTACACTGAAACCCCGATCCCATAACGGTTTCGGGCTTGGGTATCGACGGCCTTCATACAGGATCGAGGGAGCTGAAATGTAAACAGTTAGGGCCGAATACACGCGAGAATGGCGGAGAGTGGAGCGAGGAGAGCGCCCCTCTCTAAACCCCCCGCACCGTCTGGTCCACGAGCTCACTTCGGAGAATTGCGACGTTCGGGTGAATTCCGATTGGAGTTTCAGTGTAGTTACATTTCCCTTCAACTTAGTGTTTTTGGATCATGTTTAGTCTTCTTTTTGGCAATTTTACTTCAGAAGAAAAGAAATCTGTCCCAGATTTCCAAAGAGCATTAATTTCTGCTAGTTTTCGCTACTAGTCTAGGAGCAAGACGGGTTCTCGTGGCCCTTCAGTGTCCATGAGAAAACCTAGGTTATTTTTATCTCTTTTGGCCTCCTGAATCCAAATTTCGAAGTTACCAAGCCGCAAGTGGTCAAATTAAAAAGTTATTAACAAATCAATTTTCCGATTTTGATAAAGAGTAAGCTTGATTTTCCAAATTCGAAAAATATTCATTAAAACCCAAAATTTTGCAAATAAACTACGGAAAACCCATACGAACGGAAAATTTTATTGTTTACGGGGCTACTCTCTTTTTCCTATTAAAGTTATGAACTCCGAAAACATACCAAAATGTTAGCTATTTAATAAGGAACAGGCCTGTATTTGATTTTTATTCAAATATCAACCGAAAATGAAAATATCGCCCGTTTTCGGACGGTTTGATTTTTCAAAGGCTCATACGATTCCTCCTATGAGTGCTGGTGGTAGTGAAAAAACTTCCGATGCTCGACAATCCAGTAGACCGCAAGCGCGGTCCTCACTCGACCGCGCTCTATGTGCATTCTACATTTTTATTGCGCACAATTATTAATTACTCATTGTCGGTCTCTCGTAGGGATGGAACTTGTTGACGTGCCAGAACAAGTACAGTAACCCAGTCGAGTCGGAATGAAAAATATATGTTTTTTAATTTGTAAAGCTTATAAAAATATACACTTGTGAATTTTTATCAATCAGATATGAACATTCATGGGGATATATATAAAAAAAAACTTGTATGAGCTTAAATTTAGAATTTAACATTGGATTGAACTCTTGAGCTGATACGTAATTAACCGATTTTACACTATGCGAAAATTACAGAGTTAATGACGTTTTAAACGAGTGTGATTGGTCGATCTTGCTTGTTATCTTACATTGTTGATGTTTTCATTTATAATCACGGTGACAATAGACAACAAATTTCATCCCTACGAGAGACCGTCAATGACCCTACTGGAATATCAAGCATCGACAGATTTCTCGATCACTCAAATCGCATTACACTGAGAAAAAAAATGCAATCCAGCAACGTCTGGAACGCACTGCTTACTGTCGAAGGGTAAAAGTTTGAATCGGACCTAGCTCAGTGCGCGCTGGACTGGAACCATTCATGTCCAGAGCGCACTCAGCTATGTTTGGGACATTAATAAAACGAAGAGTTGTCAGCACTGCCTGGCTAGCAGCTATTCCTGTCCCGCACGCCGCGCGCTGCTGAGCAGTGTCAAGTGTAAACATGCGAAGAAATGCTCGAAGAGCATCGTGTTGATGTTACTTTTTCTTCGGTATTCGGTGCTTTTTCTAGTTTATTCAAACTGTTTTTTTTTTTGTTGTGACTTACATAAAAAAGCTATTATATAGCAGTTTTGCCCAAGAAATATGTTTTTTACAATATGTTGTGTTCATTTATTTGATTTTCTATTACAGCAAGTGAGATATTTTCTAAAATTGCACTTCAAAAGTTCGATTGTTGTGCTCTATGTATATGCAAAGCTGTATTCCATACTTTCGAACCTGAACTTTTTTATAATTTCGAATTTCTCAACCGTGACCTTCAGTGATTACGCTACAAATTACGAAGAATAATTACTAAAGGTCGCGGTGGAAAAGTTCGAAACTATAAGAGTTTGGAATTTGCATAAACTTTTTCAAGGCTCAATTATGTATTTAGAATTGACCTGGACCTTCCTGCAGTTTTGGACAATATCTTACTAGATGCAATAAAAAAATCAAAATAACGAACATAACATTTTCTAAGTAACATATTTCTTGTACAAAACTGCTATGTAATATCTTTTTATGAAAGAGATTATACTTTAAAAGAGGTATTACGTGACAACGTCCAACTCACCATCTAATTCCACGACGGCCATCACTTTATGGCCACAACAAAAAAACAATTCAAAGAAACTAAAAAAGCAACGATTACCGAAGAAACATTACCAACAACACGCTGCTCTTCGAGCATTTCTTTGCATGTTTACACTCGACACTGCTCAGCAGCGCGTGTTGAAGTGCGCGCGGGACAGGAATAGCTGCTGGCCAGGCAGTGCTAACAACTCTCCGTTTCATTAATGTCCCAAGTGCGTTCTGGACATGAATGGTTCCGGTCCAGCGCGCACTTAGCTACGTCCGATTCAAACTTTCACCCCTGGACAGTAACCAGTGCGTTCCAGACGCTACTGGACTGCGTTTTTTTTCTCAGTGTAGCTCCGGTTCTAGGTAATATTTTTTCAATTTAAAAAAGTCATCTTTTCGTCCTAAGTCAACGAATCGCTTGGTGGCCATTTACTACCACCAGCACTCATAGGAGGAAGCGTATAAGTCTTTGAACAATTGAATCATCCGAAAAAGGGCAATTTTCGTGCGCGTTCGGCTTCGTACGTGCTTGATTCAGTTCACAGTGTATTGCATACATATAATTTCAAATATTACAAAACTGCTGGAAACTTCTACTTCTATGAAGATTTTCGAATTTTTATTCATTATTGATGATAATTTCTTTTAATTCGAAGTTTAATTGATTCTCTTCTGGCCTTAAAGACCACATTTCATTACAATACTCGCGACACCGATAGTTACATCACGCATAGTTTGGCTAGAAAGTTGAATTTTTCATTGTTTAAGAAGCGTTGTACGAATAAAGCAGAAAATACACGTCCTAATGGAAAATAATTCAGATGAAACTTAGGCCTTTTCGAGATGAACAATTTTTCTATTCAATATTTCTTCTTGTCTCTTATGGTTTGGCTGGAAAATGGGATTTTTCATTCCCGTAAGTGCATTACCGCGGTGAGAACGAAAACTTCCTGTCATATCGAAAAATAGTCAACAGTAAATTTTTAGATTTTCCTAAGGTTTGCAGTTTTGGTTATATTCATTTTTTCGAATCTCGTATAGTTTTGTTTCAAAATGAAGATTTTCATTTTTTATAACATTTTTCACGATTTGAACAAACATTAAGCATCTTATGAAAAAAGTGGTTTCGGAAAAATTTTTAGATCTTTTTGAAATGAATAATGTTGGTTTTTACCATTTCGCACCTTGCATAATTTGAGCAGAAACATGCACTTTTGATTTGCCAAAAAGCAATTTCGATGTATAGAACCAGAACCATTGGCCAAAAATAGCTGGTTAACGAACGCGTCTTTTTCTTTGCGGCCTTGAAAAATTTAGCCAAAGCACAATCCAATATGATCATTCTTTCGAATGTTATCGAGTACACAGATTATAGACTACAAATATACACCTTCGTAAAAACCATTTTTTCTGACTCAGAGGGTCTCAAAACGTGGGGATTTCATTAAATCCTTAAATCCGCGAAAGTCAATTTTCGCTTAAAACCAATACCTCCTCATTTAGAATGAGAATGTAAAAAGTATTAGCCTGTTTGCCGTGATTTAATGGCAAAATCTTTGGTTCCAACGAATATTTTTTGAATTCGGAAAATAAGGCATATCACATTTGGAATCATTTAATATGTCGCAGGGCCCTGTAACTTGAATAGGTAAAAAACGGCAACCTCTGAAACAACTCACTTGTTTATAACCTTTTAATTTGACCACTGAGGACTTGGCACCTTCGGAATTCGGATTCAGGAGGCCAAAATAAATAAGAAATGAAGAAGGTTTTCTCACGGACATTAAAGGGTCACGACAACCTCTCTTGCTCTTAGACTATATACCATCTCTATTAGCTCGTTTTGCAGAATAATGGTCATTAGTCCTCCGCAAATCCAAGGTTGAAATTAGACGTAAATTTCTGTTCACTCTGGTGCCACATTTACTGGTGCTAAGAACTTGGTCACTGGTTTATTTCCAATGCTGGAGTACAAATTCCGCGTTTAGGTCGAATAATCATCAAATCACAGGTATACCATTGTTATGTTTTCTTGATGTTTTAGCGTGGATTTGAATGTATTTACAAACAATGTCTGCGGCTATTTTGTTAGTTCTCGTGCGAACCGATAGTGTCGCACACACTGTACGAATTCCACAAGAAAGTGTAGAGAAAATTCAGGAATACTATGATAAGAAAAAGATTCCTCACAGTTGATTACATAATTCTTGTCTCAAATTATTTGGACAACTATATGTTTTGGCGTATGGGATGCGTAATGCGCACATCGTATATTTAATTGTCTTCAGCAGAAACGTTCAAATAAAAATTAGTTCCAGTCAAACTTTTTCGCGTTTCCAACATGTTGAATCGCCTGAATGTAGAAAGTAATATGTGTCAATAATGAGGCAATCGCTGTAGCATATATAGGAGTGAAACATTCCAGATCTCATATCAGTAGCAGCTTGAAGATTGCTCACAAAATCTGTTCGCTATCTCCAGAAGAATGAGGGTTTTCGTTCGTACTCTACTGATGCTATTCGCTTTCATGATATTTCTCGTTTCTATTCGTAAGTAGAACGTATATTAATATGAGGTACATGAAACATAATACTAATTCACATCTATGTATCGGCTTCATCTAAAAATTGTCTTTTTTGTCAAGCATATGCTTTGAAACAATTGGAACATATGACATCATCATATATGTGTATTTTATTTCGTTGCGTCATTATGGATGTTACATTTCCTATTACCCGAGAAACGGATCCTCTTATTTGTTATGAAATCATAAGCCATAAATTTTAAATAAGCATATTTGATGATAAAATCAGGGTAAATACAGAGCCACGTGAATTTTTGCGTGTGTTTACACGTGGATACTGGATGTCGTAAGAAATATGCTTTGAAGCAGTCAGAACATATGTTCTCATGGTGTACGTGCATTGCATCTTGTTTCGTCAATATGAATGTGATATTTGCTTTATATCGGAAACTGAATGCTATTAATTTTTATACAATCATTAGACATGAATTCTTTATATCATATTTGATTATAAAACCAATGTAAATACATTATCACGATGGATATCACGATTATAACGTGAATGTCCACTTCAACATTTTTCTACCATGATGCCAACATTGCTTCAGAACTTTGCAATTTATATATATTTTTTTCATATGCCTATCACCGTATCGGCTATGTGAGTATCTCTGGCGCAATCCGTTCGCGCCATCTCTTGGATTCAATTTCAAATAGTAGGGTATCCTTGTCAGCTCGCGACCGACTCACGCGTGTTTCTATATATTGGAGTCTGCACGTGAAATGCATTTTCCCAAAGCTTTTTCATTTGTTTATACGTCATACATTCAACAAAATATGGGAATTATATACGAATAGGATTGCAGGAAGTAGATGCAAGCATTTTTCGGCCTACAAGTTTGAGACAAGGAAAAAAACTTTCAAAAGTCTTTCATACTAACGAGGTTCAAAAATGATCCCACGAGGGATTTAACACTGGAATAACTGGGAAAGTTTCAAGATCCACACCAAGCGCTGAAAGCAAGAGAAAAAATATATTTATGATGTTGAAGTAGCGGTAATTTTCAAGATCTGCAGAACCTACAAAGTTTCTCAATTTTAAAGTACGTAGTGATAAGAATGTTCAAAAACAAATGAAATGAATCACACACATTAAGCTGTTTTGAAAAAAATATATACATCCATTCAAGAAAATGATGTTCATTCCTGACACAGTTTCCAAATAGGAAATTAATGGAGACATGTTTCATGGAATATTTTTTACTTACTGTCTGAATACGACTTTGAAGAATGTTTTCAAGAAAGGTAGAACAATGATGTATTAGAAAACAATCACGCTTTTACTCGAAAACCATTCATTTTTAAATATATGTTTTTGAACAATTCCTACAGCCGAAGTCTGATAGATCAGTATTCAGTACAACTTATGGTTGTGGAGCTGAAAATGGGTTTTGCAAGCATGCTGCCACACACAACCATACAACACTCAAAATCTTTTCGAATTGTTAAGAAATCTTTGAAATCTTCTGCAATATTTTGAACTCTTTGATACCTTTTGGGATCTTGAAAGTCTTGAAAATCCTTCCAGAATCCTGGGAATCTCCGTGAAACTTTGCAATCTTTGGAATCTTTCTGAATTCTCTAAAATCTTCCGGAATCTGCTAGATATTTTAGAACCTGTACGTAATCTTTTCAATCATGTGAAATTTTTGTTGATCTTTTTTCAATTCTTACAAAGTTTTCAAAACATTGATGAGTCATTATATTATAAAAATAATAATGATACTTTTTTTCATGAACTCAAATTACATAAAATCAATGAAAAAAAAAGGTCAACAATAGGAACCCAAAAGGCAGAGGTTCAACTTAAGCTGCTTCAATCCCTTGAATTCTTTGTGAATTTCTTTGAAACCTCCGAAAATCTTTGGACTCTTTGAAATCTTTGTGAAATCTTATAAATATTCTGAAATGTTTTAAAACCTACTAAAATATCTGTAAAATGATTTGAAACCTTTTGAAATATTTCGAAATATTTCTTAATTTTGAAGATCTTGAGAATCTTTCTGAAATCTTTGGAATGTGTAAAAATGTTGTGAAAATGTTCGAAATCTTTTAAATTGCGATTTTAGGATTGTCGGATATGTTATTTTAGCCAATCATCGAATTAGCAAACGAGTTTAAAAATATGTTTCGAAGCAAAATTAAAAAATAGCTGCAATAAATTTGAGAAAATCGTAGCATGAGTGTAATTTTCCCCTAAAATAGTAGCATAATAATTGTTGCATCGTTGAAAAAAAAGTGTTGAAATATTCCAATAGTTGGCTCAAGTCAGAGGCCTCAGATATTCTTTGCACAATCGAAACGAACTTTGAAATTGAAACAATCTTTTGACAAGAGTCATTCAGATTGGAGGATTTTAAACCTAGGTTTCAAATTCAGTCCATTGAAAATTGATAAATTCATATTCGAATAATACAGTTCTAAATTGGAACCCTTAATCTTTGAGCAAATAATTACTTGATTACTTCAAGTATTCCTAGAAGGGTTGTGGTTTGGAGAGTTCAAAACTAGTTTGAAGTATAAACTTCTCTCATTTTGAATTAATCCAGGTCTAAAGTTAAACTGTTCAGGATATAATTTCAGTTACTAAACATCGCAACACATTCGTTTAGAACGACTAGTTTTTTTGATGATGTTGGAATTGTTGCTCTGTCCATAAGAGAGCCCATGCTATCGGCCATCGCGCGATACCCTTCTTATTGAGGACCAGGCCGCTAGTTGGCGCCACCAGAGCTACTTACGTAGCCTATATCAATCCTGTTCGAAAGTGAAATATAAGAGAATGCTAAATCACTGTATCTTGAAATATTTTGAATCCAGATGTCGATTATATTCAAAAATGTATTTTTTTGTTGTTGTTGTGAAGAATACGCTTTGAAGCAGTTGAAACATATGCTTCTATGTCATACGTACATTCCATCTTGCTGCGTCATTATGGATCTCAAAAAATCTCAAATCTAGATGTTGATCAAATGCTTTGTTAGAGGCTTCATCAAATTAACATTAAGTACCCCCAAACATTTTGCGTAAATCAACTTGCGGGTTCCGTAACAATTTGTCCAATGGGGACAGAAAAAAGTTTCCACCAAAAGAATGGTCTGTATCGTTCATAACGATACCTCACAGTTATCAATTAAGTTCATTCGGAATGATGGATATTTTTATTTTTTTATTTTATGAGAGAATATAATGGTTCTAAATATTATAAAGACAACATGTATGTAGTTAATTTTATGGTTTATTCTTTGATGCCTTGATACGCTAATTTACATGGAGTCTTTACTCTGAACGCGTCAGAACTCAACTGCCTATTTTTCTGATCATGTACTCTCAGGATTTATCTTTTCCCTTGTTACAATAGATTCTGTTATTCTAGGAACGAGAAGAATAATTTTAGGTTTCAAAATAAGAGAGAAGTCGCCGATTGCTTAAAGTTTATTCAAGGGGCTTACGTGACCTTCAAACTGACTAGTCCGAAATCTTTAGGTATAAGGCAAATTTAGGAACCGTCCTGAGAGCCTGGAGAAAAAAAGCCGCATATCAACAATCCAGCTACATTCAAATTCAAATTAGAAATGAACTAATTAAAATATTCTGATCAAGTATCAAAGATGGTCTTATCAGTTGTTCAAGTTATTTGTTACTATTTGTCATCCAACAAATTGAAACACAGAAATATATTATATATGATATATATATATCATATATCATTATTATATTATCATATTATGTTATTATTTTTATTATTATTATATTTGTATATCTCCCTAACGAAGAAAAGAGAAGTATTCTTCCATAATACGTGCAACGAAAATTCGACTTTCACCGCCTCTTGAGCGATGCAAATATGGCGGATTACTGCCGAGATTCCTATACGCCACAGTGGCGGAGATCACTGACTCGTGTGGTGCTGCCCTCGCTTCGCTCGGGCCAGCAACTCCACGCTCGTCAGTAACATGAAGACTAGAAGAAGGAGTATCAATGATATGCGCCGGCGGACCCGAAAAATGTACGGCAATTTCGTAAAGATTGTCGGCCTTGCGGTGGCGCCGCGGTCGGTAGTGTCTGGTTTTGCTATGTTTCTCTGCCGCGAGGAGGCGGGCGGCGGCCGTGTTGGTTCAGACACTATGACGAAATTTCGAAACGATCCTTATACATTACGTTGACACTCCTTCTCGTAGTCTCCATGGTCAGTAATCTCAGCCATTCACCACTTGCCATGTAATAGACTATCAATGTTGAAGAAAAAACGCAATAATTCTACCCATGTAATAGTTAACTTTAGATAGGATCTTCACTTATTTAATTTTGTGATCGGACAATGCATGTTTCTTCTCTTTTTGACTCGATTGTTACAAAGCCCATATATTTCTTCTTGCAGAATCAATGGATGGAGCGCCAGGAGCGCCAGACGTGCCAGAAGCGCCAGAAGAAATAAGGAGAGTAAGATACGAAGATAAATCTTACGATGTACCCAAGGGTGGGCATGTTATTCATTCGAGATGGGGAGTTTTCATTCCCAGAGGTGATTAGTACACTTGAGTATCATACAGAATAATAAGGGAAATAGTAGGGAATTCCTCCAGAAAGGTATATTTTTCCACATATTGTTTAATGCTTAGATCAAGAGGGACAAGGTGAGCCACTTTTGAATAATGATTTTTATATTTTTAAGTGGAGGGGATAGTGCAGCCTCTACTTCCCTTCTTCTCCTATAGAAGAGCGTTTTTCCTAATCTATAGATTTTCATATCTTCAAATTAGCTATGTGACTTCGTGAGTTTCAAATGTCTTACGAAATTCAAACAGTAGGTTGAATTTGTTGGATAGTGACAAATATGCTGAAAGCATGTAAGTTGACATTCAAGCTTTGGAAGAGTATAACGATCTAAAAGCCGAATTGTAGAATTTTGAAAGCGGAAAACATCAATCTTTGAGCAAAATTAATTGATTTTCATAAGAAGTACATCAATTGACAAAAAAAATTCATTTTTTGCTGAGAAACATCAATTTTTTCAACTCTGAACGCATCCTTTCTCGACTTTGATCAATTTAACTATTTCACATTTTTAAATGTGCAAGGAAAACCCTGGAAGGCAGTATTTTAAGTTGTGATATTCGCTGGATTGAAAAAAAAATCACTTAGAGTAGTGTTATGCGTAAAAATGCTTAATGAGTTTTTTTTGTGTGAGCTCGAAGTCAATTACTGACTTCGAGCACTTTATTTTACATTTACAAGTACAGGTATAGAGCTGAGCTCCTCAGCAAGGTGCCGCTTTATTTATGCTTATTAGGCGTAGAGTGGGGTAATTGTCAGCTCCTAACAACCCCCTGTTTAGATTAAACTTTGTCTCTAAGTTTTGTTTTTTATCTTCAAAGGTTTTGTTTTCTGAACTATGCTTCTGGTTTCGTAGCTTGACAATAATTCGGGAGTGGGTTGGATTTGGTATGTTACAATATGGGATTGGTGGACTACGTTTTTTTTATTGCTGAATAATTTGATTGTTTTCGGAAAGCATCCTTTTATGCAATCGAGGATACCTAATTTACCTAATGTATACAGTGTCCCTAGTCCTTAAGCGGCATAACCTAAATATTGTAGCCATTCTAAACCAGTTTCTTTCTAAGTACTTACCCTTCTGTGGGTGGCAATAGCCTGTAAGATATTTTCAGTGTCATCTAGGCTAATTCTGGCTTGCTTAAGTTCTTCGTGTGATATTTGTTTCGGGAGTTGTATTAATTTCTGTTCTAACTT
>WSXT02222904.1:2144-16807 GCA_011762715.2 Neuroterus valhalla | reverse complement strand
AAAAGAGAGAAGAGAGGCGGGAGTAGGGGGGAGGGGGGGGGGGGGGGGGGGGGGGGGGGGGGGGCGGGGGGAAGAATTTTCTCCAGATGCTGGAAACTCTTGGAGTGAAAAATGAATTGATACAGCGGGCACTTCTTTGGCGGCACTATCAAATCTCGCCACTTTGTGCAGGTGGATAAATTGGGTAAATACTATTTAACTCAAAGAAACATTCCTTTCGTTCTAAAAAAAAAATCTTTGCCATTTCCCTCTCGAGTTGACGTCACGATTTGATGGAAAAAGCAGCTTAGAAATCATCATCACCTCCAGTCGTCCTTTCGCCATTACTTGAAAAACAAAATTGAGTTGAAAATTTTCATTTTTATTATTCTTGTGGTTTTTGGTGAAAAAATTTTAAAAAGTGGGTTAAGATAAAATTTCTATTGATTTTGAAATGTCAAGGCGAACAGAAAAATAGATAAAGGTGGTCAGATGAAAATTATAAATAAAATCTTCAACTTGGGCAGCCAACCAGAATTAGAGATTGATAACTGTGTGTCCAAATTTGTATTGATTTATTGGGATTTATCTGGAATCATTCCAATTTATTCCGATTAATTCCGATTTTCTTGAATTTATTCTTTTTTATGCCTGACGCACATTGAAATTTGTTAAACTAGGCATCTCAACCCAACCGTGTAAAAACGATAACAAAAATAGTTTTCAAATTTTATTTTAATTATTTTATTATAATAAAATAATTTAAATAAAATTATATATAATTTATCCGATATTATTTTGATTGATATTGATTCATTTTGAATTTGATAGATTTATCTTGTTTTTTCATATAATATTTTCATATCTGATGAAGATTATAAACTCAATTTTGTTAAACTAGACGTCGAAAACTCAACCCAAAAAAAAAACGAATACAAAAAAATTTTTTCAATTCATGATTTTACTTTATTTATATTAATTTGGGTTTTTCCAAGATTTTATATGTGATGAAACATGTAAACCAAAATTTGTAAACTGGACTCTGAAACTAAATCCAATAGTAGCAATTACAAAGAAAGTTTTCTAAGTTAATTTGAAAATTGATTAAAAACATCTACGACGTACAAAAATGGGAAAAATGTTTGGAATTATTCGAATTAAATTTGATTTATTTAGATTTTTTCTTATGGATGAGAAAAATCTTCGGATTGAATTTATAAGAATGTAACACTGTATCTTCGTTTTATTTTTTTATTTTATTAAAAAAAAAAGCTTCAAACTAGACGTCTAAAACTCGAATCAATAGAAATGATTACAAGAAAATCTTTCAAATTTATGTAAGAATTCATAAATAAAATTTTTGACTCGCAGAAGCCAACCGAAATTGGGAAATCGTAATGGTGTATTCGTTTTATTAATTAATTTGGATTCCTTAGAAAATGTTGGGATTTATTTTGACGTATTAGATCAAATTGGATTCATGATTTCATTGTAGATCTGACAAACATGAAGTGTAGAATTCTTCAGACTTGAAATACGGGACTTAACCCATCAAAACGATTGCATAACATTTTTTTCTAATTTATTAAAAATATTATGAACAAAATCTTTGAAGTACGAAAGCGAATCAAAATTGTAGGAAACGAACTGTGTATCTTCGTTTTACTTATGCATTAGAATTTGTTATGATTAATTAGGATTAATTTCATATAATTTGAATAAAGGAATTTAACCAAATAGTTTAATTTTCCACCAAAAAAATATTAATTCTCTCCCAGAAAAATATTTTTCAACACAATTCGTAGATTTTCAATTGAATAATTATCTTTTCATTTAGGAACCATAAATTTTTAACCATAAACGGAATATTCAAATCTTCCAGCAGCTAATTAATCAAATAAGAACAGTAATTAACTTTTAAAACAAAAAGCGCATATTTCAACGAGAAAATTTAATTTTCAACCTGAAAGGTAAGAAATTTAGGAAAGAGGGCCAGACTGTACTATCTTTGAATATTTACCAACCATTTTTTGTATGATAGGATATAAATAATTTAATTACTTGTTAAATGATGATTAAATTTACCAAAAAAAAGTTTTACTTGATAAATCTAGAGAAAATACTAATTTAGACATCTAGTTCTGTGCATCACATCTGATGATGATTTAATCAAGCAGGCATGTCCAACTTGGGGTTTTTAAGTCAAACATGGCCTCGAGTCTCTCTCGTTTATATACTTTATATGCATATCTAAATCTGGCGACCCCTTCTCTAACAAACGTGCTCTTGAGAGCAAAGATATACTAACCAAGAAGGTTAGACTTTCTCATGAGAAGAAAAATGTGCTCCATATTAACCATAATAAAAAAAAAAAAAACTATAAATATCAGATAAATTAGAAAAATTCACTTTTATTATTCAATTTATTTTTCAATATCTGGATGGTAAATTTTTGAATGAAGGTATGAATAATAAATTTAAATAAAAAAAAGAACGGCCTTTCAACTCTGCTAGGATCCGAACCCAGGACTCGTCATTTGCCAGACGTGTGCTCTACCAACCACAGTCCACCTTCCACAGTCAGAAAAATAGATTTTTTTAATAGAATAGTCAAATTTCCAACGAAAAATGATTTTTCAGTAAAAAAAAAGAAATAAATTAAATTTTCAAATTTTTATCTAAAAGGATGGACATTCTACACAGGAGTTAATTTTTCAACATGAAAACATGAATCTTCAACCAAAAATGATTATTTTTTCAACGAAAAAGGATGAATCATCTACTATTTTTCAGTAAAAAAAAAAAAAAAAAATTCAAACCGAATTGTTAAATTTTTATGAAAAAGGATGGATGTTCTACACAAGAGTTAATTTTTCAACATGAGAACATGAATTTTTAACCAAAAATGATTAATTTTTCAACGAAAAAGGATGAATCGTCTACTAAAATAGGTCAATTTTAATAAGAGATGAGATAAATAAATTTTCTTCAAAAAAAATTAATTTCCAACCGGAAATGGTTAGATTTGCATAATATTATCTTGAATCGGATATTGTCCCAAACGTTGCAGAGAAATCAGGAAAAGTGTATCTAGAAATGCGTGCTTTGTGGAAATTCATGCTTGTTAAGAGAAAATTAGTCCTCATTTGTATAAAGGAAGCGGCCTGGTTAAGCGATAATTATGAATTGATATGACAAAGGCAGTTTGCTCATTTTTTTTATTACTAATATGTGGATAATTATTGAAAAGAAATTAATTACATTTTGCAAAAGGTTCTAATTATATCAGTAATTTTTAAAACAAATTTTGTGGAAATTAGAAGTTTGAAAACTCTACGGAAAAAATGGGATTCCGTTTCAAATCCTCCAAATAGTATCTAGCTCTGAATTTGAATCAAAAGAAAGTGAGTCATTGATTAATCTCAATGGGTCTAAATTGGAACTTGACAATGACTCACCTTCTAATTCAACATTTCCGCCGACACAAGATTATGAGAAACAGGTTTGCAAATTTATCAAATAAATTTAATATTCAAACAGGTTGATTTATGTATCTACAAGCGTAAGGATACATGCTAAATAATTCATAAATTGAATCCCAAATATTTGCTATTGATAACACTATCAAACAAAATAAACGATGATATAAATGAATTTGAAAAGATATTGCTATTTGAATTTCGCTCCACAATTATCGAATTATGACGCGAAATTTGAATTTTATTTTTTGTTCCATTAGCAAGAGAAGAGAATTTGGAAGAAAATTAATCTATTATCAGTGATATGAGTAATATGTGTAATATACTAATAAGTGTGTATTCTTATCTTTAACCAAAAAATAATGATTTTTTACAAAATCGTCAAACTTAAAACCGATTCGTTCAATTCCTTCTGAACTGTGAAATTTTCAACACAAAACAGGAAATCCTGCGAAAAATTTATTTTCTAAACAGAACGTGGATTCTCATCAAAATAGTTAAATTTTCAACGCAAAAAGATAAATTTTCGAGCAAAGAGGAGTATTTTCAAACAAAATAAACAAGAAAATATGAGTTCTGAATTTAATTTGTAATCGAGTAGTCAAATTTCAAAATAGAAAAATTAATTTTGAGCTGAGTATTTCAATTCTTCATCCAATCATGACATTTCAGCAGAATCTATCAATTTTTAATATATCATTAAATTTTCAACGAAACCTATCATTTTCAACAGAAAAACAACGAATTCTCTAATTTAAAAGTTGAATTTCCAGCTAAAGAGAGAAATCTCCCAGCAACAAAATCAAATTCGAACAAATTCGTTGAACTCTGGACTAGCAAATTGAATTTTCTACAAAACAATGGAACTTGAAAATTGAGTTTTAAATAAATGAGTTATAAGTGTTATAACTCAGTTATAATGAGTAAATAAAAAAGTTTAGCTTCCATTATATAGTAGATGGTGTCACAAAATAAGGTCAATTTTCAACCACACAAAAATTGTGGAAAAAAGGATAATTTTTTATATAAATTGTTTAATTTTGCAATCGAGTAGCAACATTCTAAAAGAATATTGTTAGAAATAATAATAAATATTTTCTACAATTGTTTTTGTTTAGTCCAATTGAAAAGTGCCCTGCTTCAAATGTAAAGACGAAAAAAGTTTAAAGATTCTGAAAATCATCGAGTCTACCTCATTTTCAAATGGAAATTGTTGAAAATAATAATAAAATGTTATCCGAAATTTTTTAACATCTGATTATTAGTAAAAAGCAATTTTTTGTGTAGAAGAAACTATTTTTACTAGGAAATCCGCAACAAATTGTAGCAACATTCTGATAGAATATTGTTAGAACGATAATGAATTCTGAAAACAATTGTTCTTGTTAACTCCAATGTAAAAGTGCATTGCTTCAACTGTGAAGTTAGAAAAAAATTCAGAAAATCGTCGACTCTACCTCCTTTTTAAAAGGAAATTGCTGGAAATAATAATGAAATGTTTTCCAACATTTTTTAAACATCTTATTATCAGTAAAAAGTAATATTGGTGTATGAGAAGATATTTTTAATCAAAAATCCGCAAAAATGATGGCAACATTCTAATAGAATATTGTTAAAAACAATAATAAATTGCAAGAACAATGGTTTTGTTTAGTCCAATGTAAAAGTTGCTCGCTTCAACTGTAAAGTTGAAAAAAGATAAAAAATCCAGAAAATTATCGACTCTCTACCTCCTTTTGAGAGGAAATTGCTGAAAATAATAATAAAATTTTTCCCAAAACAATATCAAATTATAAAAATATTTGTTTTTGTTTTTAGTTTGATGTAATATTTGTAATATTTGTGTATTTGTGTATATTTTCAGTTTGATGTAATATTTGTGTATTAAAAACTATTTGTACTAAAAAATCCGCAAAAAATTATAAAAACATTCTAACAGTATTGTTAGGAATAAATTGCAAAAACAATTGTTTTTGTTAAGTCCAATGTAAAAGTTCCTCGCTTTAACTTTTAAGTTAAAAAAAGCTAAAAATCCAGGGAATCATCGATTCTCTACCTCTTCTTAAAAAGGAAATTGCTGAGAATAATGATAAAATGTTTTCCAAAATTTTTTAAACATCTGATTATTAGTAAAAACAGACTTTTCGGGGTGAAATTCGAGGAAAGATTTCTGATTTGCATCCTATGGCTAATTGTAAACAAAAAAGGGTCAAGTGCAACTCGATACTCCTAATATTGACTTTTTTAAATAAAATTAACAAAAACATACTTCCCTCTATGAGAAATAAGTATTGAACTTCTTACCCCCAAAATATAATTCTTTCCTTCAGAAAAGAATGCATTCATTTTCTGTCGGCGTGAGAAATAAAAAATTTGGTGAAAAAAATTTTTTTATGCAAATTTGGGTCATCCTAGTGGACACCCTGTGAACTGCTCTGATCCATGTATCTAGAGTAACCTATTATCAGACAAATTGAGGCTGCTCCATTAGGATGACAAATATCTTTGACGATAATCCTCTAATGATTTTGCCAAATGAGGAAATATATTCACAGGTGGAGTGTGGTTGGACCATTTCCGGTGATATATATTGATGTTTGATTTGGTAATGATGGTGGAGGTTGGTTTGGAGAATGAGGCTTGAAATTTGGTGGATTTCTCATCAGGACTATTGTCTATAGAGTTAGACTGACTGCCTTCCGGCTTGAGATGTTCCGGCAATTGAAACGTTACTGCTGCCTCCTCCACATACAGCAGTTCAATCTACTCCCTCCACATACAGCAGTTTAATCTACTGCCTCCATATACAGTAGTTTAATCTGCTGCCTCCACATACAGTAGTTTGATGTAGTTAATGGAAAGACCACAATAGTTGTCGGCTTGATCGAATTCTGATACGCGAAGCGCGTTAACGCTCAAGTGGTATTACAATAGGAGGCAAACGCTTACTGGGCAAGGGGCATCGATCCTAATGTGCTCACATGGCACAGTTAACTATGCACTCTGCATCAGAAATTTACGTGCTCCGAGAAACAGGCATTATGATTACTGTTCTAATTAACTCTGAATTTCAAATAGCTCTGAGTTCTGAATTTAAATTGATGGGTATTCTGAATTTGGAATTATCCAAGATTAAAATTGCCATTTCTTATTGAAAAGTAATGTAATGATGTTACTGTTCGTTTTTTGATCTCCGAAATGATCAAGGAATCCAGCCATTTATGTCTCCATATAGGATGATCCTCTCTACAAAATCGCAAGTATCTATCATTCAATCTGAAACTGAAATTTGTGACGTTCATGATCAAAGAAAAGAATCCTCTCTTTGGCTTGAAAGTTTAACAATCAAGTTTTTATCAAATTTTAACCGTTTCTTGAAAATGGGGTTATATAACAAGTATATCTTCAGAATAGGGGACTTTAATGTGCAAAAATGATAAAAGTAGGGACATAAAATATTTCCCAATTTCTTTATTTCGCGCCTCCAACATCGGTCTCAAATCCGATGATATTCAAATTCACTGATGGGAGATCTAGATAGGAATTTCCAATTTACCCAAACATCCCCTAGGATACCGAAAGCAACTTTTCTCACCCTATGCCCTGGGATTCTCGCAAGAACTTAATCGAAGAGTGTCTTTATCATCGAGGTCATCCAGGGTTGCCAGTTCGGAGAAAATTTTCCACTGAAGTCACCAGATAATTCAGTATCTTTTTCCAACAATCATGTGCATTTCGTAATATCGCTTGTAGAACATTATTCCCTTAAAAAGTTGCTTGTAAAAACAATAACTTGACTATATTCGGTCAGATTCGATTTTTACTCCATAATGAGTCCAAGTATTTAGTTATGGGAGTTCGCGCAAATATTTGTTTATGGGAGTAGAAAACTGCAAAAAACTGAAACTCCCGATTGAAGCTGGTAAGCGTTAGACATTCGATACCATCGAGTGCTGACATTCATCCTTGGCATAAAACCTCCAGCTCGAAGAGTTCTTAAAACTAGTGATACGACTAGGCTAGAATCTCAAACGGTCACCCATCCGAGTGCATACCGTGCCCTGCCATGATTAACATATGAGTTTTGACGAGTCGAGAATCGTTTTTGGATTTCCGAAATGATCAACTACCTTTGCATTAATAAGCAACCCAGCCATTCTTGTCTCCGAGTAGGATGATCCTTCTCCAAACATCGCAGGTATCCATGCACAGTGGTTCAAAATCCAAAATTTCCGTTCGAAACCCCTAAACATGTAAGAATCGTGTTGAAAGTTACATATCGAGAAGTTTTTGGGGCGCTGAATTCAAAAATGATATTTGTTTTTCAAAATCCCAAATGGCGGACACAAAAAGGCGGCCGATTTGCATAAAAAAATAGAGTATGGAATGAAAATCAACTTTTATTTACGTTCCCGGGGTCGCTAAATTCGGAAATAATATTTTTTTGCCAAAATTCCAAATTGCGGACACAAAATGGCGGTCAACTTGCATAAAAAATAAGGTATAGAATAAAAATCAACTTTTTTTACGTTTTCGGGGTAATTCATGGTAATTTTACAAAAAAATATGATAACTTACCATAAATTACCTTAGATTATATTCGAAAAATGTCCACAAATTTCCGCAAATCTGTGAAAATTTCGGATAATTCATACTATTTTCACAGCTAACTTATGGTAGCTCACCATAAATTACGTCAAATTATATTCGGAAGATTTCCATGAATTCCAGGAATTCATGAAAATTTTGGGTAATTTATAATAGTTTTTCAGGTAATTTATGGTAACTTATGATGAATAACCTAAAACTAAATTTGAAAATGTCCATAAATTTCCGGAAATTTATTTTTAAAATTTGGTAATTTCCACTAATTTTACAGGTAATTCGTCGTAACTTGAGATGAATAACCTGAAATTAAAATTTCAGGAAATTTATGAAAAATTTTGGTAATTTTCACTAGTTTTAAAGGTAATTTATGGTCTTTCAAGGTAAATAAACTAGAATTCAATGTTAAAATTTCCATAGATTTCCGAAAATTCTCGGTAATTTACGGTACTTCTTAGTAATCTGACAAATTTGTGTAAAATAATTGCGCATTCAATTTTCCATTTTGGAAGAAGTTCATTTCATTTAAAACATTAATTTTTATGTCAATTACAAGTAAATAAATAATTTTATAATGATTTCCGTTAATGATTATAAGTTGATCAAACTTACATTAATATATTGATCAAAGTATTGTTAGAAAAAAGTTTCTTTGTCTCTATACATTCAAAGGAAGTCGAAGTGATCACCATGTACAAGTAAGGAACGATTTGGTCAAAACATTCGACGACAGGGATTAGTATTCTCAGAAATTTCCTTGTGAAAAAAAAGCTTGGAAGCTCCCTTCTAATTCCCGGCATCGCCCATGCGACGAGCCTCTCGCAATGCGCCGCGCCAGGCACGTGAAACGGTGCGCCGCACTCCTCAAAGAAATCGTTCCCAAAAGAAGACGGGCAAGCTAGGGCAGAAAATTTCAACGCCACTTTATTGGGGACACCTTCCCGTGTGCAACACAGTAAGAATCGAAGCGGCCTGATGCGGCCTTGATAACTAATCCCTTATTGAATTTCGGAATTTTCACTGCGTTCAATAGAAAAAGGAGCACGAGCGTTTCGACATCTCCTAAAGACGCATGTATTATTATTTTCACTTCAAACTAGTACAGAAATATCCTACATACCTTAAAGATTAAAATCCATGAAGTCAAGAAGTACTGGTCAACTCGCAACTGCCTTTTTCGACACTTACATTTCACTCGGACGTGCGAGACTTTTCAGCTGCGTAACAAGTGTTCGTGGGAACGTTCGACTTTGAGCGTATTTCTCGTCGAAACTAATAAATATGAAAATCTGCTCTTCTGGATTTCTGGACAGAAATGCACCTTATACACGTAGAGTGAATTTTATCTCGATCGGAAACTGCCGATTCTCGAGGTTTTGACCGGAAATTTGGGATTTTGAACCACTGTGCCATGGTACCATTTCGCTAGTTACGTCGACTTCTTACAATTTTCCAAGCGTAGTGTTCTAGAAGAGTGGGGGTGCTCATTTCCATCTAAAGATGGCGAGACACTTGATGGGAGTCGAGGACTCGGTTGGGGGTTGAGCCGAAGGGTTGGAACAACCTACTCAAGAAAAGCATGCACTTTCGCGTACTACCCTTCACAGCAAGGAAACTGTATAATGCTTCTTCGGACGTAATACCCAACAAACACTCTTCAGTTCGCTTGAACCCACGTCAAAGCGTTTTCATTAATCCCAACGCTTCAGCAAACCTGAATTCTGACTACAGAGAACACACTCCAATTGTCGTCGACGCTTTAGGGTAAATGCAAATTCGTCCATTTGGAAGAGGGATAATGGGGAACCGTTAAATTAGAGAAATGGTGCTCTTGTTCCTTGTTTCGAATTTAGAACTCAGTCCAGTTTAGATGCTTTTACGTGAGGTACTCTATTCTCAATTGTCTATTAGGGGCCGTTCATTAACTAGGTTAACGATTTTGTTTTTTTACTTAACCTACCCCGCCCCCTCTCCTGACCCTGTCATCGTTTGTTGAGAACTTCAGTTAATAATTAGCTGTGTAGAAAGGTAGGACTGGTTCTAGATGAAAATTCTTACCTTAGTGACCTCAAAAATATTTTGAGCTTTAGTGGTTCGTGTCCGTGCTATGCTTCTAGAATGCTCATCATGATAATATAGAATGATATTGCACAATTGTGAGAAACGAAATCTTTGTTAACAATCTCAGGGTTTTTATTATCTCAGGTGAGAATATTATCCTTTGCTTGATGAAGAATATTCTATGATGCCGTAGGAAACTTTCTAGAAGCTTAGCATGGACACAAACCACTACAGCTTAGAGTAGTCTTGAAGATGTTAAAGTAGACATTTTTATCCAGAACTCGCCCTATCTGCGATGCTAAGAAAATAATGAGAGCCTAATCAATCAAGAAATTTAAATTTTTTAAAAAACGAGAAAAGGGTAATGTTTCTTGAAAAGAGGAGAGAGAGAGAAATATTTGGAAAAAGAGGATTAGAAGAAAGAGTGTAAAGTATGATTGGTATGGTAGTTTTTGAACAGGCGCGAAATTCAAAATGCTACATTCATATTCTTGATTGTAATAGTCGCTGTATTATTATTTAAATGAATTATAAATTTCAGTATCAGATATCCAGGAAATGCTTCACTGGTACTGCAGATTTACAGTACTCAATTTTCATGTTGAGATATTCCGAGAAAAATAGGAAGATAAGTATCTTTGCTGATTCTAGAGAGTAGCTTCCCTCGGGACTCGATACGGAAGTTCCCATCAGCGATGATCACACCCATCTGGCTTATATACGAGTATGTGTGACACTTAGGAACGTCGCTCTGCTCTGCAGCTATGAAACGACGCCATCTTTAGCTTCCTCTTGAGATACCAGGTTCTCTGCTCTATGAGAATAACTGAACAAAATTCCATATTGAGTTTTCATTTGGTGATCATTTAGCACCATAATTGCTCTTTCTGAGTAGGCAGTGCTCGGCCACAAATCAGTGATCGGCCATAAAAAAATGGTCAGTCATCAATTGATCAGCTACTTACCTAGAGCTGATGAAGAGCTGTCAATGCAAGCAATGCTTATCGAGAGTTGACTATCTAAGATGTTTGCTTCAGTTATAAGGGATGATCGTTCTGATTATGAGGCACAGTAGATTTGATTCTGATCAATAGATAGATCTAACACTCTTCGGATAATCAGGTTTACACTCCAGGATCGTCAACTTTACAGTCTAGGATATTGAAGCTAACCTTCAAATTTTGACCCTCTATGGATGCTACCTTACACCTTCTAGCTGCTGGCCAGCGAACGATTATTAGTCATTAACCAATACTCAGTTTTCAATCAATAGTCGGTTACCAATCAGCAATCAGGTACCAATCTACAATCGGCTTCCAATCAAAAATCGGCCATCAACTAATGGTCGACTATCAACCAATGGCCTACTCCAAAAATGTTGTTAGTGTACTGCAGGGATTGTAAACTCTCCTCATGCAATTTTCATCTAGTTCTTTTGCTCATAAGAACTTTATGGAGGTAATTCCACCTGGATTGGTACTGCACGAGTGAATTTGAAAAATAAGGGAAAAAGGAAAAAGTGAAATAAGGAATGTAAGAGAGGATGGACGACTGGTCCCGGGGCAATGTCAGTTCGTGAATACTTGATGGGGTGGTGCAATTGGATTTATTGCCTCTTGCCACTCTGAGCTCACCCTAAGGCTTTCACAGTACCAGCAATTTTTTCCAAGATCTTAAAGAAAAAAGCCGCAAGATTTTCAACGCCGATTCTATCAAGAGTTTGGTACCTCGTTGAAGTTTCCAACGTTTATAGAAAACGAATTTTGAAAAAAAAAATTTTGCGCGAGACCTAAAATTTTATTGTTTGAAATAGCTCCACTTAATGATGCGAAGTACCAAAAAAACTTCCATCCCCCTAGCTCTACCGGAACACTCCCGTTTTCTACCCCTAAGATCCAAAAAAAGGAAAAATACACTTAAAAAATGCTCAAAGTCCCAGACCTAAAATTTTATCATTGAAAATAGTTCCATTTGATGTTTCAAGATACAGTAGACTCTGCGACAGTTCCCGTTTCCGGGGCTGCCGGGGAAGCGAACGGGAAGTGTCAGATTCCCCCCACTCGACTTTACTCGCGCGCAATTTGTAAGTTTATGTTCGATACACACACGCGGCGCGTCGAGTGTGCGCCGTGTGCTCAGCAAGAGTGGGGACTGGCAAAAGGAGAAGAAATGCGAGAACGGGAAGTGTCGCAGCGTGAACTGTCGTAGCGTGAACTGTCGCAGAGTCTACTGTACTAATGAAAGTTTCAAAATAAAAGTTTCATTCCCCTAGCTCTTTCGGAAGCCCTTCCGTTTTCCACCCCTTAAATAAAAAAAAAATAAATAAAAATATACTGAAAAACTCCCAAAGTCCCAGACCTAAAATTTTATAATTGAAAATAGTTCCATTTGATGTTTCAAGTTACTAAAAAAGTTTGATTCCCCCAGCTCTTTCGAAACCCTTCGTTTTCCACCCCAAAGATCAAATAAAAATCAAGCATATACTAAAAGAACTCCCAAAGTTCCAGACCTAAAATTTTATGATTGAAAATAGTTCCATTGGATGTTTCAAGTTATTAAAAAAGTTCATCCCCCCAGCTCTTTTGGAACCCTTTGTTTTCCTCCCCAAAGATGAAAAAAATCAAAAATATACTAAAAAAACTCCCAAAGTCCCAGACCTGGAATTTTATGATTGAAAATTGTCCCATTCGATGTTTCAAGATACCAAAAAAAGTTTCATACCCCAGCTCTTTCGGAAAAAACTCCTAAAGTCCCAGACCTAAAATTTTATGATTAAAAATAGTTCCATTTGATGTTTTAAGATACTTATAGAAGTTCCAAGATACTAATAAAAGGTGAATTCCCCTAGCTCTTTCGGAACCCCACGTTTTCTACCCCTAAGATTGAAAAAAATAAAAAATTTACTAAAAAAATTCCCAAAGTCCCAGACCTAAAATTTTATGATTGATAATAGTTCCATTCAATGATGCGAAATACCAAAAAAAGTTTGCCCCCTTCCCCTAGGGGTAGAAAACGTGGGGTTCCCAAGGAGCTAGGGGGATGAAACTTTTTTTAATATCTTGAAACATCAAATGGAGCAATTTTCAATCATAAAATCTTAGGTCTAGGACTTTGGGCATTTTTAACTATATTTTTGATTTTTTTTCGGATCTTAGGGTAGAAAACGGCGGTGTTCCAGAAGAGCCAGGGGGATGAAACTTTTTTTGATATTTTGCATCATTGAATGGAACGTATTTTCAATCATAAAATCTTAGGTCTAGGACTGGGCATTTTTATTTATATTTTTGATTTTTTTTTTATCTTAGGGTAGAAAACGGGGGTGTTCCAGAAGAGCCAGGGGGATGAAACTTTTTTTGATATTTTGCATCATTGAATGGAACCTATTTTCAATCATAAAATCTTAGGTCTGGGACTTTGAGCATTTTTGGCTATATTTTTGATTTTTTTTTTTTTTTGGATCTTAGGGTAGAAAACAACGGTGTTCCAGAAGAGCCATGGGGAATGAAACTTTTTTTGATACTTCGCTTCATTGAATGGAACCTACTTTCGATCATAAAATCTTAGGTCTAGGACTTTGGGCATTTTTAACTATATTTTTGATTTTTTTTTGGATCTTAGGGTAGAAAACGGCGGTATTCCAGAAGAGCCAGGGGGATGAAACTTTTTTTGATATTTTGCATCATTGAATGGAACCTATTTTCAATCATAAAATCTTAGGTCTGGGACTATGGGCATTTTTTGACTATATTTTTTATTTTAATTTTTTTGGATCTTAGGGTAGAAAACGGGAGTGTTCCAGAAGAGCCAGGGGGATGAAAATTTTCTTGGTATTTCGCATCTTTGGATGGAACCTATTTTCAATCATAAAATTTTAGGTCTGGGACTTTGGACATTTTTTTAGTGTATTTTTTATTTTTTTGGATCTTAGGGGTAGAAAACGGGGGTGATTCGAAAGACCTAGGGGGACGAACATTTTTTATGATTTTTTCCTCCTTTAGGGGGTGGATTTGAGGCGTGTTCCAGGAGTCCGAGAGGGTTAAAACTTTTCAGGAGACTTCCGAATACAAAATGGAGCTATATCAAACAATAAAATTTCAGGTCTCGCGCAAAATTTTTTTTTCGAATTTCGTTTTTTATAAACTTCGGAAATTCCATCCTGGTACTTTGGTTGGGTGCTAGAACAAGTGGTGGGGCACTTTTAATCAGCTCCATGTTCAACAATATTCTTGTAATAATTCTTCTGGCACGTTTTGTTGAAAATAGAAGTTTTTTCGCAAAGATAGGTTTGTTGCAGAAGACGGGAAAACTCGACACTTTGGCCAAAAATTGGTTGATGGCCGACTACTGGTCACCAGAACTCGAGCCCAAAGGTTATAATACAACAAAATGCAAAAAAAAAACTAGAGATTTGGAATTCGTGGGCTACGTACTACAGAATTTAGCCGTAATTTTGCAGCTGGCATCGAAAAGCGGAAGCAGTTACAAAATTAACTCTCCACTGCTTGCTAGTGGGAAGTGAAGGGCAGGTGGGGCACTAGA
>WSXT02222893.1:0-16808 GCA_011762715.2 Neuroterus valhalla | reverse complement strand
GACAAAAAATTGTAAATTTTAGAAAAAACCGCAATTTTGTAGCATTATTCTAAGAGAATATTGTTATGAATAATAACGAATTGTTTAAACCATTTTTTTTCTTTACTTTAATTGATTGTTAACTCGCTTTAACTGAAACGTTGGAAAGAAGTTGAAAAATTTAGAAAAAACCTTAATTTTCTAACCCTTTCCTGAAAGAAAGTTGCTAAAAACAATAATAAATTGTTTAAACAATTTGTATAAACATCTAATTATCAGTGTAAAGTAGTATTTCATTTATTTGAAACAATCTGCGTATAAAAAACTGCAAAAAAATCATGATTAGAGCCAAAATCTCGAAAAACCCATTTTTTCACTTATGGGGGTTTTTGGAGACCCTATAAAACAGACTTATGGGGGTGATATTTGAAAGGTAATATTTTATTCGAATTCTGTGGCGTTTTGCATGAAAATTCGAAAAAAATTTTTTGTAATGCACTTTTGGACCACCCTAGTGTACAGGCGTGATCCTAACTTTGACATGTAGAGATAGTCAAATTCCAACCACAGGGAATTCCAAAAAAGATTTGCGCTAATTTTTACCATCATATACATAATCAGAAAAGGATGTATACCTGACAGAATTCTGTATCTAAAAAAATCCTTTTTAAAATATATCTTCCTTTTTGGATATTCGACATTTTATATTTTCAGAAAAAGCATCCTCACTTCCTTAATTTTGAAATTTTTCAAATTATTCGTGGTAAAAGTCAATAAAATCATAAAATGAGATTGTTATATTTAAATAAATGGGAACAAAACCATAAATATATGGAAAAAAAGTATTTGCTTTTTTTGCACGCGCCATGATATTCATTAAAAGCTAATAATGATAATAATTATTATTATTTTAATTATTTTTTTATTAATATAAATAATATTATTGGTAGTATTATTATTGCTATTATTTCACGGTCAAGATTTAGGTTTTTCACATTTTTTTAGAAATGAAAAGTTATCTCGATTTCTTGTAAACCACTCGTCAAGGAGAAAAATATAGAAATTAAACTTTTTTATTATCCTGGCATTCAAACGATAAGACTTTCCAAAAAAAAACCTATTGAAACATCAAACATTATAATTTATTATCCTTCGAAAATTAATGGCATCCTTCTGAACATTTTACGTACGACTGGAGTGGCATTCTAATAAATTCTTGATGAAGGAAAGAGAAATTAACTGGAGACATTGAATCTCGTAACCTAGAAAATATATTTTTAGTTCGTATTCCCTTTTAAACATTAAAATAGATCAAAATGGATCGATTAGATAAAGAGAAAACTTTAAATATTTTATCTGGAGAAGTGAACGTCTTTTGTATAATTAAGGGGTTTTTATAAGGAGGAGGGAGTGAGGATATTCATTTCCTATTTTAGTTTCCTGTTTCTGATTATTTATCCGAAATTTATTTATTCTAAATTTTGTGAGGAAAAAAATTACCAAAACAGTTCCACTTTTAACCAGAAAGGATAAATTCCTAATGAAAAATCTCACAGTCGATATTTCAACCAAATATCAAAAGAGAAAATACAAAACAGTTTAATTTGACAAAAAAAAACGAATCATATTTTTTACTAACGAGAATAATTTGATATCAAAAAGGTGACTCTTTAAAATAAATTGAACAGATGGAAAGCAGAATTGAGCGAGCGTACGGGCTAGTAGGAAAGAGAGGGGATGCTGCTACCAAACGGAAGAAGCGAACGCCGCCGGTATCGAAAATTTTTAATAGTTTTTTCAAAACTAAACTCGCGACATCTTCGAAACTACGAAGGATTTTACAATGAAATTTGGACACAAAACTCTTCAGGATTTTGCGATGCCGTCAAAATAAACATTTTTTTTTTAAACATATAATTAAATATAAACGAAACATTCACAATTTCGTCAAAAATTGTCCTTGGAATTCACAATTTTTTGAATAATCAATCGATTATTATCGAAATTTCCGAAAAATTGTTTCATTGACTTCAAAAAATTGTCAATTCGCAAATTGGACAAATTGTGAATTTCAAGGACAATTTTCGACGAAATTGTGAATGTTTAGTTATATTTAATTATATGTTTAAAAAAAAATATTTTTTAATTTTGACGGCATCGCTAAAGCCTGAAGAGTTCTGTTCCCAAATTTCATTGAAAAATCTTTTGAAGTTTCGAAGATATCGCGAGTTTAGTTTTGAAAAAAATATTAAAAATATTCGATACCGGCGCTGGCGTTCGCCGCTTCCGTTTCGTAGCATCATCCCCTTCCTTTCCTACTAGGCCGTGCGCTCGTTCGGTTCTTCTTCCATCGGTTCAATTATGAATTGTTGACCATGCATAATTAAGAACCAAAAATCAATTGTTCGAATTATTAGCTAGAAACATCAACTTTTATTTAAAAATTAATTTCCTGTAAAATAGTTACTCTTTCAACAACAAAAGGAATACCTAAATATTAACTCAAATGATAAATAGCTCACCAAAGAAATGATTTGTCAACAAAGTAGTTCAACTTTTAACCCAATAATAGGTTGATATTAAATTTGAAATAATTGACAACGGTAACGGTTGCAATCAACTAAATTGATTGCAACTAATTTTTGAATGAACTTATATCCTCAACTAAAAATAGGAAATTGATCTACCTGATTAAAAAATTTTCTTTCCTATTGGAAATCCGACCATTTATTTTGAAAATCCTCACCAAAGTTTGGAATGGAATATTTGTTCATACCCTGTTACGGGTTTGAGAGTCTCAGCATAACCTTCTCTCTATTCCTTTACACACCTCACTACTAACTCAAGGGTGAGAAGGACCTACAGTTTACGGTGGGTTCCGAACCACCAAGAGCAACAGCTACTTAATACTTGGAGGACTTAAAGAACTCTAGAGGTACCGGGCTCACGACTCTCCGTGGCCCGCCGCAGCTCTTCTAGAGTGCGAGGCGGGAATCGAACCCACAACCAGACAGCAGCGTGAGTCCAAAGCTCATGCCTTAGCCCCCACGACCAACTGACCACTCCCCAAAGTTCGGAATGAATTTCATTGGTTAATTTGGAATGTATGTGTTTTGTTGAAAATTCGTTTTTTTTTGGTTGAAACATTAATTTTTGATAAATTAATAAACAACAAACTGATCAACTTAGTTTAAAATTAATTTCTTTCAACTGAAAATCCAACTATCCATTTTTGATTGAAAATTTATATTTCAGAGTTATGAATTCAAAATTTTTCATATATTTTGTTGAAAATTCGTATTAATTACTTCGAAATATCTTGTAATATTTTCAAGTATGTTAAATATCCTGAAGTACCTTGAAATATTGATAAGTACTTCGTAATATTTCTTGAAATATTTTGAAGTTTGTAATATATCCAGAGTTGAGGATTCTACTTATCTGCTGGAGATTCTCGTTTTCTGTTTGAAATGAACTTTTTTCATTTGATTGGAATCCTGATTGTTTAAAAAATCAACTGATACATCTTATGTTGAAAATTAATCTTTTCTGGGTAGTAAATAAACTTTTACCCTCTTTTTTCTGGTTGAAGAGTCATTATTCTGGTTGAGAATTAATATTTTCAGGTTAGGAATTCAACTGTTTCGTAGGGAGATCGTCTTTTTCTTGAAATTTGACCTTTTTGTCCAAAAATTGAATTATCTGGTTGAAAATTCCCTTCTTTTTTTGTTAAAAATTCGACTGTTTGGCAGAAACTAACAATTCCTATTAGAAAATCATATGTTTGTGTGTGCAATGCATTATTTTGCAGATGATTCGTCTTTATGACTTTGGATTCATCAATTTTGGTTGGGAATGCGAGTTTTTCATAGAACATTAACCTTCATGGTCGGAACTTGTTTTTCTTAGTATCCTTCAAAACTCTTAAAAATGTTAAAAATACTTCAAATCTCCAAAAAACCATTGGAATTTTCTGATACTACGCGATCTCTTGAAATCTCTGAATGTCTTTTCGAAAATTCATCGAAATTTTCAAATTCCGTTGGATCCTCCTTGAATCTCTTAAAATTCCGTGGAGTATTTCAAAGTATTACGAGATACCTTAATATCTCTGATATACCTTTAGAGCTAATTTAAATCTCAAAATCCATAGGAATCTCTTAAAATCTTCTGGAATTTTTCAAAACATTTTAGAATTCACGAAAATCGTTTCCAAATCCCAAGAATTTCCAAAGAAACCCCCCGAAAACCCTCAAAATTTATGAAAATGGGTTAGAATCTTCAAATGAGCGGTGACGGTCTTCGATATTCCTCAAAACTTCTTGGAGTACAACGAAATTCTCCAATATTTATGGAATTCCTTCCAAAAATCATTGAAATCTTAAGAGTCGTAGGAAACTTGGAATCCCTAAAGAAATATTTTGAAATACACAGAAATGTATCTAAATTCTTAAAAACTTATAAAAATCGTGCAAAATTCTTCAAAATCTATGAAAATTGGTTGTAATCCTTTCATGACCTCGGAACATCCCGAATTCTGGGGAAATCTCTCGAAATCTTTGAAAGCCCTCTTAGAATGTTTTGAAATCTTCAAATTCCATGAGATTCTCCGCGTATCTCTGAAAATCCCTCATATTCTCTAACAATCTGTAACAATCTTCGAAATTTCTCAAACTTTTTTGAAATATTACGATATTCCTTAATATCTTCGGGATCCCCTCAAAGTTCATTGAAATCCCAAAACAAGCAGGAATCTTCCCGGATTTCCCGAATCCCTTAAAACTTTTGAAAATCCGTAGAAACCCTCTTTGAACCCTTGAAATCCAAGGAAAATTCATAAAAAATTTTCATTTTCTCTTCAAATCTTTCGATTTCTTTGAAATCACGTGATTTGTTTCAAAATAATTCGACACTCCTCAAAACTTCTAGAACCGAAGATGGTATTTTGTGGGAATTCATCCAGTTTGTGTGAAGGGACACAATATTTAATAATATAATTAATATAATGTATATTAATATTAATTAATTCATTCATTGTTTGCAATTTTTATAAACAAATTATTCCATGGAAGTTAGATTGTCGGTAGAAATTATATATAGTTACTTCAGTTAAAGGCTTTTGAGTGAAAAAAGAAAGAAAATTTCGATAAGACTTGTAAGAAATACGGACAATTTTTTAATTTTTAGAACAAATTTTATGAACAAATGGATAAATTCGTCACTTTTGAAGAAATTGGTTTCGTGTTTTCAACAGAAAGAACAAAAAATATCTACTTATAGTTTCTTTTTGTCCGATCCTTGGATTTCAGACACTAAATGTTATTTTTTCAAACAAAATTAATCAACAAATGAATAATATTGTCATTTTTCTGTGAAATAAATTCGTTCTTTCTTAATGAACTTCAGACATCTTAAAAATACCTCTCGATATGATACTTGGTTGTAGAAGAGAATGATTCCTATTCAGTTAAACAAATTAAATAAATAAATTCATCGTTTTGACACTTTTCAACATAAACATCTCGTTTTTTCAGAGGAATATATTCCCAATGTCTTACTAGTAGCTTTCTGTGCCTATTTTTTATTGATTTAACATATTTGGTAATTGTTGTTCAAAAATTATATAAACAACTGCTTGATTTGGCAGTGTTTTAGTACATAAATTCAGTTTCTTTGAAAGACTCAATTAAATGTGTATAACTAATATGACTTTACTGTGATATCTTCCTGTTGGATAACAATTAATTATTTTAAAACAAATTATATAAATAAATTACTCTGGGGCAGTTTTTTCATGGAAACACCATATTGTATTTTATGAGAAAAAACTCTCAGTTCGTTTGTGTTGTTCGGAATAAAATGGCGTTTCATAAAAAAAAAAATGTTTCCATTGGAATCGGCCTTTGAGTAATTGGTTCATTAAATTTGCTTAAAAATTATTGATTGTTGTCTAACAGCAAAACATAACAATAAAGGCCCATTATTTATACACATTTAATTGATAGTGTTGAAGAAACTACATTAATCTCCTACAACAAGGCGGAGTTATGCATTTATTTATTACATTTTTAGCAAACGATCACTTATTAATTCATACAAATAAATAATAAATATAGGGACCTACTTGCAAGACATTAAAAATGTATTCCTCCAAAAAAGCAAAATCTATATATTAAAAATTGAAAAGACAATAAATTCGTTCATTTTCTTTGTGACAAATTAAAGTGACAAATTAAAATTTCAGATATGAAAAGTTATGAGATGATGAAAAATTGACTCGAGTTATGAAAAGAGTGATACCAGATGTGGCAAACCTTAATTAATTATTACAGAGATTGTGAAGGACCGGAACTCTGAGTCACTATTCCCTTCTCCAAGTTTCCGACAAAAGTTTCCGGTTCAATTTTCTTTTTTTAGGGAGGGGGGGGAGATTTTTAATCAGGAAGAGCAATAAGAGTCTCCGACGACGTTTCCCAACAAACGTAACTTGGAATTTAAAATAGGTTAGAAAAAAAAGGTAAAAAGAGATCAGTGACCATCTATTTGATAGGAAAGGAAAAGAGGCAAATGGAAAAAGTAGAATGAAACCAGAAAGTTGCTTGTGAAGAAGAGTGTTTTTCCGTTTTGTTTTATTTTTCATTTTGTGCTTCAAAGGGAAATTTGAATTCCCTAACATGTCTGGAATCCAGTCTGCTCTGGAGTAAATGATGTATATTCCTGGCAAGAGAGAAATACATTTCAATATAAATTTCCTCCCCAAATATGGAACAGAATTTCCTTCTAAAATGGAGATATGATGTTTGACCTGAATCTCAGATAAGAAAGATCACATTTTGTCCCCTTGTTTGCACAATTCCCCCCTGTTTAGCATTTGCCCTTCAAATTATGGAAAATGGCCTAAAATACCTGAAATCGAGAAGTTTGGTACAATTTTTCTCTTTTTCATGAGATTTTGTTGCATTCTTCAAGAATCATAAAGACACGAATTTCAAATTTATTTTACAATGTTTGTTTGCTCTTTTTTTGAAAACATGGCCTTGAATTTTTTTATTTTTTACTTATATCAGTTGAATTTGAAATACTTCGAGTTAATAATACATCAAATAAAAATATCTATTTTTAACAAAATTGTTTAATTTAGAGACAAGAAGATTACTTTTTTCGAAGAAAAAGAACTTCCAATAAGATACATGAATATTTAACGAAACTGCTTGTTTTTTAATTGAAAAAGACCAATTTTCAACTGGATACAAAAAAGTAAAAAGTGTTTAGTTTGGGAAAATTAATTAATTTGACAAAGTAGTTTGAATTTCAATCAGGCAGTAAATTTTCCAACAAAAAAAGTTGAATCTTCAACAACCAAAGAGGAGAAATGTCAACCCGATTATGGAATTTTTTACCATGGAAATAGTAGACTTTTCGAGAACAAAGTGTAAATTTCCGAAAAAGAGGTTGAACTTTTACAAAAGAGTCGACTTCTCCGCCAAAAAACGCATTTTCAAACAAAATATATGATTTTTGACGTAAAAGATTTATTTTAAATCAAATAAAGAGAATCCTGAATTCCGAATGTAATAAAATATATTTCAACTCAAAAATATTCCAATTGTCAATTTTTTTCATGATAAATACATCCGTTTCAAAATATTTTCCAAACTTTTCGGTTGCTCTTTTTTTGAAAACATAGCCTTGAGTTTTTCAACTTTTAATTTATACGAGTGCAATTTGGAACACTTTGAATTACTAATATTTCAAACAAAAATTTCCGGTTCCCAACAAAATTGTTTAATTTTTAGACCAAAATATTGATTTTTTCGACGAAAAAGAAGAACTTCTAATAATATACATGAATATTTAACCAAACTGCTTGTGTTTTAACTAAAAACGATCAAGTTTTAACTGTAGACAAAACATTGCAAAATTTTTAGTTATTAAAAAGTAATTTTCCAAACAAAGAAGTTCAAATTCTAATAAAGTAGTTATTTTTTCAACAAAGAAGTTGAGTCTTCAACAAAAAAAGAGAAAAAATGTCAACCGAAATGTGGGATTTTCGACCATGGAAGAATCTTTTATGTCAAAAAAGAAAGAAGAAAAGAACCAAATTGTTCAATTTTGTACCCAAAAAGAAGAATCCTTTGAGAAATAGAAGACTTTTCAAGAAACAGTGTGAATTTTGAAAAAAAAGTTTAATCTTTGACCAAAAGTCAAATTTTCAGCCGAAAGAAAACATATTTTAGACGAAAATCGATTTTTCTGTCAAAAAGGACTTATTTCCAGTCAAACAAGGAGAATCGTGAATCAAAAATGAAATAAATGATAATTCAATTAGAAAATATCCAAATTTTCAATGTTTTTAATTATAAGTACATCAGTTTAAAAACTTTTTTCAAACTATTTGTTTTCTTTTTTTTTTCAAAAACATGACTTGCATTCTTCAAGTTTTGATTCTCATAAGTTGACTTTGAATCACTTTGAAGTACTAATATTTCAAACAAAAATATCCGGTTTCTAACCAAATTGTTCAGTTTTTAGACAAAAAAATTGATTTTTCCGACGAAAAAGAAGAACTTCTAATGAGATACATGAATATTTAACCAAACTGCTTGTGTTTCAACTAAGAGAGATCAAGTTTGAACTGTAGTCAAAACATTGCAAAATTGTTAGTTAGTGAAAATTAATTTTTCGAAGAAAGAAGTTCAAATTCTAACAAAGTAGTTAACTTTTCAACAAAGAAGTTGAGTCTTCAACAAAAAAAGAGAAAAAATGTCAACCCAATTGTGGGATTTTTGACCATGGAAGAATTTTTTATTTCAAAAAAGAAAGAAAATGTGAACCAAATTGTTCAATTTTTAACCCAAAAAGAAGAATCCTTTGCGAAATAGTAGACACTTTCCGAGAAGAAAGTGCGAATTTCCATTAAAAAATTTAATCTTTTACAAAAATTCGAATTTCCCGCCAAAAAGAACAAATTGTTACCAAAAAAAAAAAAAAAGAAAATCCTGAATGAGGTATATGATTTGAGATATTTCGACCGATAAATATTCCGATTTTCAATATTATCAATTAAAAACACATCAGCTTTAGAATAGTTTCAAACCATTCGTTTGCTCTTTTTTGAAAAATATGGCCTTGAATGTTTCAATTTCTAATCATCAGTTGAATTTGAATCACTTCAAATTGCTAATATTTCAAATAAACATATTCCATTTCCTATAAGATTGTTTGATTTTCAGACGAAAAGATTAATTTTTCCAACGGAAAAGGAGAAATTTCACTAAGTTACATGAATATTCAACCCAATTGCTTGTTTTTTAACTAAAAAAGATCCATTTCCAACTGGAGATAGAAAATTGAAAAAAAATTTTAGTTAGGGAAGTTGATCCTCCAACAAAAAAAAAAAGAGAAAATCTCTACCCAATTGTGAAATTGTCGACCATGGAAAAATTTTTTTGTCGCGGAAGAGAGGAAATGTGCATCAAATTTTTAATTTTGACCCCAAAAAGAAGAATCCTTTGCGAAATAGTAAACTTTTCGACAAAAAAAAGAATGAATTTTCGATAAAAAGGTTTATCTTTCAAAAACAGACGACTTTTCCACCAAAAAGAACACATTTTCAACCAAAATTGATGATTTTTGACAAAAAAGAATCATTTTCAATCAAATAAGGAGAATCATGAATTCAAAATGTAATGTAAGATATTTCAACTGGAGAATATTTTAATTTTCACTGTTTCTTATAATAAATACATCAGTTTCGAAATATTTTCCAAACAATTTGTTTGCTTTTATCTTCGAAATCATGGCTCGCATGCTTCAATTATAATCTTTCATGGGTTAAATTTGAATCACTTCAAATGACTAATATTTCAAATAAAAGAATCCCTTTTCCAACTAAATTGGTTAAATTTCAGACAAAAAGATTGATTTTATCGATGAAAAATAAGAAATCTCAATAAGATACATGAATATTTAACTAATTTGCTTGTTTTTTAACTAAAAAAGACCAATATTTTCAACTGGAGATAAAAGAGTAAAAAATTTTGAGTTAAGAAAAATTATTTTTGAAAAAGAAGTTTAAATTTCAACCAGGTGGTTAACTTTGTAACAAAATAGTTGAATCTTAAACAAAAAAGAAAAAAAAGTAAACCCAATTGTGGGATTTCCGACTATGGAAAGAATTTTTTTCGAAAAAGACAGAAAATGTGAACCAAATCGTTCAATTTTGAACCAAAAAAGAAGGATCCTTTGCGAAAAAGTAGACTTTCCGACAAGAAATCATAAATTTTCAATAGAAAGGTTTATCTTTTAAGATATTTGAATTTTCCGCCAAAGAGAAAAAAACTTCAACAAAAAATAAGAATCCTTAATTAGATACGTAATATTAGATTCTTCAACCAAAAAATATTTCGATTCTCAATATTACCAATTACAAACACATCAGTTTCAAATTAGTTTCCAAACTATTTGTTTGCCCTTTTTGTCAAAAACATGGCCGTGAATTTTTCAATTTTTAATTTACATAAGTTGAACTTGGAACACTTTGGATAACTAATATTTAAAAAAAAAAAATCTCATTTCCAAAAATATTGTTTAATTTTCATGCAAAAAGATTGATTTTATCGACGGAAAAAACGAACTTCCAATGAGATATAAAAATATTTAACCAAATTGCTTGTTTTTAACCAAAAAAGATAAATTTTCAACTGGAGATGACAAATAAAGAAATTTTCAGTAAGGCAAAATTAATTTTTCAAAGAAAAAGTTATAATTCTCATAAAGAAGAATCCTTTGCGAAATAGAGGACTTTACAGAAAAAAGCACGGATTTTCAATAAAAAGGTTAATCTTTTTAATAAAGTCGTTTTTCCGCCTTTTAAACTAATTTTCAACCAAAATAGATGATTTTTGACAAAAAAGTTTAATTTCCAATCAAATAAGAAGAATCCTGAATTCAAAATGTAATATAAGATAATTCAACTAAAAAATATGGCGATTCTCAATGTTTTTTATTATAAATACATCACTTTCAAAATATTTTCCGAACTGTTTGTTTGCTCTATTTTTTGTAAACACGGCCTTGGATGTTTCAATTTTTAATTTACAATAGTTGAATTTGAATCACTAATATTTCAAATGAAAATATTCCATTCCCAACAAAATTGTCTAATTTTCAGACAAAAAGATTGATTTTTCCAACGAAATAGAAGAACTTCCAATAAGATACATGAATTTTTGAGCAAATTGCTAGTTTTTTAACTAGAAGAGATCAATTTTCAACTGAGTATAAAAAAGGAGGTATACAATTTGTATGGAGGAAAAATTACTTTTGTACAAAAAAGTTTGAATTGCAACCAGGTAGTTAACTTTTTAACAAAATAGTTGAATCGTCAACAAAGGAAGAAAAAAATTCCACCCAATTGTGGAATTCCGAATATGGAACGACTTTTTTTCGAAAAAGACAGAACGGATAAACATATTTCTTTTTGAACAAAAAAATATAATTTTTATCCATTTATTGATTTTTGATTTAAAAAAAAAAACTAATTTTCGATGAAGGGACAAATTTTTCAACGGAAAAATGAAATTTTCAAACAAGAAGGTAATACCTTATAATAATTAATGATTCAAAAATTGTTTTTCCAACGAAGGGCTTGAATTCGTAACTTATAACGATGGATTTTCATTAAAAAATGGCAAATTTCTAACAAGAGATTCAAATTTTAACCAATAAAGATCTTTTAATCAAGAAAAAAGGTCAACCTATTTTTCGAATTTTTAACCTTGACGGATTTTTTGGTTGGGAAGGAACAAAATTTTACCGGTAATCCGAATTTTTATTCAAACATTCGCATTTTCAACCCAACAAAAGTTTTTAACAGAAAAATTCAATTTCCAACCAAACAAAAAAGTTTTTTGACAATATAGTTTCACTTTCAACAAAGCAGTAGGAATTTTTAGCTTAGAAATACAGATTTATAACAGGAAAATAAGTTTTGAACCAAAAAGTAGAATTTTCCACCAAAAAAGTTGAATTGAGACCTGAGAAGACAAGTTTGTAATGAGTTCAGAAATAATAAAATGCAATTGATACTGAATGAATTTTCAAACACACAATTATATTTTTCAACCAAGAAACATGAATTTTTAACCAAAAATTTGAATTTTTATCCAATGGAGTTGAGCTTTAATAAAAAAAAAGTGGACTTTCAGCCAAAAAGGTAAAAGTCAACATTTCTAGGCAAAGTAATCAATTTTCAACAGAAAAATAAAAACGAATTCTCCAGAAAAAGTTAAATTTTTCACTAAAGAAGTAAATATTCAAGATATACAAGATTCTCTCCTTCTTAACGAAGTTTTATTCATTTTTAAACTATCTTAAAGTTACTAACTCCAAATATTTTCTATACTGTATATTTGCTAGTTTAAAGAATTTCAATTTTCCCACTTTACAAATTGAATTTGAAATAGTTTAAAAACCTAATATTCTAAATAAGAATATTTAATTTTTAACAAAATAAATTATTTTCAATGAGAATTATTAATTTGTTTACTGAAAGGATCATTTTCCAACTGAAGATGAGAAAGCAAAGATTTTTAGTTTAAAAAAAATTGATTTTTGACCTTTCACAGGCAAATATAAATTTTCAGAAAAAGGGTACATTTTTTCAATCAATCGAATGCATTTCAAAAATAGTTGAATTTTTACCGGAAAGAGATTTTTCGACCAAAACGGATGAATTCTTAACAAAATGCCTGAATTTCTGGAGGATAAACCAAGGAGTCAGATTTTCAATGCAAAAAGTTTAATTCTCAATGAAAAATGTAAGAGTTGCTATTTTTACTGAAAAATTGCATTTTGATACTGCATAGATGATATCGCTAAAAAAACCAATGAATTTCTAACAGTCAAATTTTCTACCGAAATCGTTAACTTTTCGTACAAAAATGAACAAATTTTCAACCATAACAGGAAAATTTTTCTTCGAAAAGTTTCGAATATTCTACCAAAAAAATGTTCAAATCAGTAAATTAAATAAGTCAACTGGATTTTCAAGTTTCAGAACATGAATGTTTTTTTTTTTAGTTAGGAAGGAAAAAAATTTCAACCAATCAGTTTCATTTTCAAATAAATAGTTGCATTTTAAATTGGAAAAAGTTTCGAAAATGAACTATTTGGTAGAAAAATCAACTTTTATCTTGTGAAAGAATATTTTCGGGATGGAAATTTCACTCTTCTGTGAAAAATTGGTCTTCTTGGCTCCAAAGTTGAACAATATTTATGGAAATAATTTACTTTATTTTCCTTTTTTTTTTCTTTTTGGGTAGAGCATAAATCTTATTATTTGAAAATCCATCTTTTGAGGTCTCACATCAAGCTACTTTGTTGTAAGTTTAAAGAATCAGTTGACAATTCAAGTATCTTGTTGAAGTTATATTTTTTGTCCTAAATTTGAATTTTGGATTCAACATTTGTCCATTTACGTTGGAAATTCATCATTTTGCAGCTAGAAATTCAACTACCATCTTGTATTTTGTAAACAGCCTTAAATTAGTAAGGCAGTTCATGACCGTCCCATTGAGAATTTGAATTTGAAATGCGCCTCTACCGGCCGCTCTGCGAACTAAGTTCAATGACTACCAGTGGGGGTCACTCACAGCTGTAGTATGTAGGTTAGTGCAGGGAGATAAGCTGCTGCTTCCAAAAATAAATGCAGGTGGTTCGTTTATTGCCTTAATGAAAATTATTCAACTTTGTTTTTAATTTAGTTCCACAAAAAAAATAAACACAAACTTACGTTTTCACAATGTGCCTAAGCGAGGAAGTGCACAAATAACGGAGATTTGATTATTTCCTGTCCTTCTCTCATATTTCTGGTATCTGGGGCCTCATTCACGAATTAATACTCTTTCCAGCGCTAACAATAACATTTTTTGCACCAATTACCATGTAAATAAAATAACAAACATGCATCCCCTATAACTCGCGTTCTGCTGGTAATCACCTGGCAGCCATATTTGTTTTCGAAGCCAGCGCCCTCCTGCCCACGGTGGATGTTTTCATTACCAGCACCGACATTGTATCAAATGTTTTTATTAATGAATTGAATCTCTTGTAATCCTCTTTCTTTATTAAGGAAATACTCTTTTTTGTATAAAATTGAACTACTGAACCGCTGTGATCCCTGAGAAATGATATTTGACCTAAATCTCAGATTAATAATTTCAGATTGTTCTTCTGTCCTCTTTGAGAAAGTTGTAATTATTTGTTTCTGGCAAACCGATAAAATTTCCCCTTTTCCAATCTCTCGAATCTCGCCTCAAGAGTGTATTTTGCTCAGGACCTGGAAAATTTGTAATCTGAGAAAACTTGGTTTCTACAAGGTCTCGAGTTCCGTCATGATATTGGAAGTAGAAATTTTCCGATGCAGATGAGCTGATAACGAATGAACCGTGTCAAAACTATTTCAAATTCATAAAGAATAGTAAACCTTGGGTAAGATTAGAAGGAGTTTTGAGCTTTAACTTGAATTTTTTCAATAATCTAGTTGAAAAGAATCACATTTCTTTAATATTTCATATTGAAAGAATACAAAGTTTCTAACAAAAATTTGTGGTGATAAAATAACAAATACATGAAGTTCAACAAAAATGTTGATGAATCAATTAACATTGGAGAGTTATGAATATTGAAGCTTTCTTTTAAATTCGAGAAATAAATTGAAAATTTGAAAGCGATCCAAACTGCAAAGCATCACTTCTGAATGTAGTTGAGTTTAAACGTTTGGAAAACTGAAACAATTTGAATTTCAAAGAAACTTGATTTCAACTATCCAGATTGGAATGAATCCAGATTTGTATTTCTGAATTGGGAAGAATCCAAATTTTTTAGTTTTCAGCACTTAAAAAGCATTGGACTTTAAAAACCATATTAGTTCGAATTTTTTATTCAAATCTTTCTAATTTATTGCTGATGACTATTAAATTCAATAACACCTGGAAAGGACAACCGGTTTTTGAAAAAATCGCTTTGAAAAATCGTTATCGATTGAAATGTTTATTTATTGAAGTCTCTTGTGAAATTGAAATTCTTGAATATCCTACAGTTCAATTTTTAAGTTTTGAAAATTCAAGAAAAAAGAGTATTCGAACGAATACTCAAAAAATTTCAATTTTCAACCGTTGGAAATTCAACTTCCGGAAATTTCATTGTTGATCATCCATTTTTCAATTTTCTTCAATTTCCACGTTCGATAGTTGAACTTTCACTGTTGAGTTTGCAACCGAGGAAAACTCATATTCTGATTTTCAGAGTGATCTGTTTCCTTAAAATATCAGCAGTTGAATATCAAAGCAAAAATTAAATTTCGACAAGAAATTCTATTTTTATCTGAAGAATTTTTAATTGCTGAAGACTTGACTGTTGAAGATACAGCTGTTTGAAATTACACTATAAAAAATTGCAATTTTTGACAATGTTAAATTTCCTCAAGTTTTCCCGGAATTTTTAACTGGAGAAAATTGAACCAAACAATATGAAATGAATCGACTAATAAGGATACCTAAAGAAAATTGGAACATGAATTTTCAACAGTTGAATCTTTTGTAATTGAAAAATCAGACTTTGAAGAATAATTCCTCTTAACATGACTGTATTTTAAATTACGAACTGCTGGAAATGGGAGGAAAATAAAAATTGTATTTCAGACAGTAGGAAATCCTACTGTTGAAAATTGAGAAAAATTGGAATCTGCAAAATACTGAATTTTCAACAGTTGAATTTGAAACAATTAGGAATTCAATTTTATCCCAAAATTCGTTTTTTCATGAATTTTTGAATGTTGAAAATTATAAAACTCAAGGAATTGAATTTCACACACGTGGAAATGCTACGGTTGAAAATTTAGAAAAATTGAAAACTGAAAAACACTGAATTTTCAACAAATAGGAATTCAATTTCTTCCTGAAATTTGTTTTTCCTTGAGTTTTGAACTTTTAAAAATGATAGAACTTCAAAAATTGAATCTAACACAGTTTGGAATCCTACTGTTGAAAATTGAAAAAAATGGAAACCGCAGAAAGCTCAATTTTCAACAATTGACTTTCAAACAATTAGGAATTCAATTTTCTTCCGAAATGAGTTTTCCCTCCAATTTTGAACTGTTAAGGATCATAGAATGGCAAGGATTGAATTTTGTACAGTTTCCTACTGTTAAATATTGAGAAAAATTGGAAACTCCAAAATACTCATTTTTCACTAGTTGAATACGCAGCAATTAAGGATTCAATTTTCTCACGAATTTTTTTTGCCTTCAACTTTGAACTCTTAAGAATTCTAGAACGGCAAAAATTGGATTTAACACAGTTGAGAATCCTACTGTTGAAAGTTGAGGAACATTGAAATCTGCAGAATACTAAATTTTCAACAGTTCAATTTGCAACCATTGGGAATTCAATTTTCTCCGGAAATACGCTTTTTCTTACATTTTCATGTGTTAAAAATTAAAGAACGACAAATATTTAATTTCAAACAGTTGGATATCTTACTGTTGAAAATGGAGGAAAACTGAAAACTGCAGAATACTGAATTTGTAACATTTAAATTTGCATCAATTAGGATTTCAATTTTTCCATAAATTGCATTTTCCTTGAATTTTGAACGGTTGAGAATAATATAACGGCTGAAATTGGATTTAACACAGTTGAGAATCCTACTGTTGAACGTTGAGGAACATTGAAATCTGCAACTAAATTTTCAACAGTTCAATTTTCAACTATTGACAACTATTGAAAATTGATGAGAACTGAAAACTGCAGAATACTGAATTTGTA
>WSXT02222882.1:0-16808 GCA_011762715.2 Neuroterus valhalla | reverse complement strand
CGGCAGTAATCCGCCATATTCGCATCGCTCAAGAGGCGGCGAAAGTCGAATTTTCGTTGCACGTGTTATGAAAACATCTATCCTTATGCAGAGGTGTAATGTTGCATTTATGTAAAATCGATTAAATTGTACCTATGGTAGTACAAAACGCCGCTGCAACAATTTACATTAAAATTATCACGGATGCACATCAAAAGATTAAACGAAAGCGTCGTTTTACACAAAACACAATTTGAGATGCCCCTGGCGTTATCCACTTTCACTATTTTATACGAAATTGAATATTAGCCAAACGGCGTATCAGAAATTATACTAATTCGAAAAAGGCACGCGCTTTTATGGCAGCGTCTCATTGCGTTCTGAAATCAAGCTCGTTACTTTCATCGGAGTCTCGCTGCTAAGCCCGCGCTTTTCCATGAATCCGCGCCTTTTCTCTTTATCCAAGGAAATTTGATCGCTTATTGGCCGATAATTTGAAAATCCCACCCATCTAGCTTCACTCGTCACACACTTCCATATTCATATACATACAACTACTCAATGAACATGAATTCAATATGAATTTTTCCCTAAAATATCTAGATAATAATTCGGAGCTATTGATCTTGTAATTTCGGTATAAATAGTTAATAATTGTTGAATCGGCTTTATACGAGAATTTCTTGATTAATAGCGGAGAACAGCGTACTGACTTTTTATCGCGAATTTTCGCGTTTATCTAAATTTACACCTGAAGATGATGATTTACGAAAATAATAACATTATTTCTTTATTTCACATTAAAAAATTACTGGGGCGGAATAACGATCTATCTCGTAGAGAACCGATCCATCTGGTAATAGTTTCGTAAGAATGACTGGACTAGAATGCGTGCAGCCTATAAGAATATATAAGCTATATAATCCATTCCGTTTTATCTAATCCAAGCGATCGAGGTCGATTTCGGGCATTACAAAAAAATCTCGTACAACAGTTTCGACCGAAATCGTGTAACAGTAGTAGTAGTAGTTCTCTTATCATATTATAGTAAGCTGAAAATTCTATGACTTTAATAAATATTTTCCAAGATAAAGTTTTTGTTCAGTTGTGATCTGCAATGAGATCCACTACTATTCCTAAAAAACCTTCAGGAACCATGAATGCATTTTTAACAGATAAGGTATTTGATAGAAAAAAAAATCTGCCCGCTGCGCTGGCACATTCTCATGGCGCACTACGCGCGCGGGTCTCTTCGCTCGCAAATTTGAGCGCGCCTAGGGCGCGCTTCATCCGGATATCGCGCTTCGCGCTCGATAAAGTATTTACCTCGCGCTAGGCGCTCGGTATATTTTTCACCTCACGCTTCGCGCTCGGATACTTACGTGCTTCATACCGTTTACAGTGTAATGCACACAGAGAGTTGCAAATATTGCCAAATTGTTGAAAACCTCTACTTCTATGATGATGATTGAATTTTTTTTATTTTTGATACTCATGTAAAAGAAAACTTATTTTACTTAAGGCTCTACTGGCCTTAAGAAACACATTCTCCTCACAATACTCGCCACCGATATTTACATCTCGCATAATTTGGCTAGCAAATTGAACTTTTCATTCTTAAAAAGCATTGTCATGATTAAAACAGGAAATATACGTCTTGTTGAAAAAAAGTTCAAGTAAAACTCCCTTTTCAAGATGAACAATCTTTCTATTCAATATTTCTTCTTGTATCTTATTTTTTCATTGGAAAATGGTAAATTTTTTTTTCGTAATCGCGTTATCGTGATTAAAACGAAAACTATTCGTCTTATCGAAAAATATTCAACAGTAAATTTGTAGAGTTTTTTAAGGTGAACAATTTTGGTCCTTAACATTTTTTTGCACCTTGCATTGTTTGAGCGGAAATGTGCATTTTTTATTTTTCAAAAAGCTATTTCGATGGATAAAACCAGAACTATTGGTCAAAAATGGCTGGCTAATAAACTTGTCCTCTCTCTTTCGGCCTCAAAAGAGTGTGCCAAAGCACAATACAATATGATCATTCTTGCGAAATTTATCGAATCAACAGACTACAGACAGACGGACACACACCTTCGTAAAAATCGTTTTTCCCTCGGTTTTTCCTGACTCAGGGGGTCTCAAAACGTGGAGATTTCATTGAATCCGCAAAAGTAAATTTTCGCATAAAACCAATACCTTCTCATTCAGAATGAGAATGTAAAAATCAGTTATCGTCTTGAATTCTGTGAAATAATAAATGTATGGTGCCTTTCCGCCTTGTTCTCCATCGTATCTTCCGTAAAATGCAAGAAATTCAACTTTCGATAGCCTGACTGCAAATTCATAAAGAAAATGATTGGAATTTAATGTTAAAAGATGTACAATCTCTTCTAAAACAGTGCCGGATAATTAGTATGAACAAACTAAAAAAATGATTGAATTTGTTCATTCTTGGGAATATTTCTAATTCAACAAACAGATCTGCGGTCTGGAGGTTTACGCGTCTCATTGTAGAATAATACTGATAAGTCGACAATGAGCGGACGAATCAACATGTCATATTATCCGACACGCTCGAATTTTGATAAGTAATTATATAAGAAGTAGGAGCGTAACCAAAATATATATTTCATAGAAAGGACACAATTGTAAAAAAAGTGACCAATTTTCCTCTCCTCACATTTAAAAAAAATTATATTAACTCTAGAAATTTTACTCCTTCAAATTGAAATGTTTACATTGTGCAATATAAGATTGGAAGCAATCTTAGGAGGAATAATTTCGAATTATTAAAAAATTGGAGATACATACATCGCAAGTTTGAAGAAATGAGCAATAAGTATCATACTCGCGGGAAAACTTCGTGATATCAGACAGTATATTTTTGGGGCAGTTGATTTTTATTTCAATATTTCTTCACATTGTCTAATAACAGATTACAAAAAGTCAATGTCTTTATTTTATCTAATATTGAATCCTTGTAAGTTCATTGTGTCAACACTTCAAGATGTAAATGATTTAAATTAGAATTATTCCAATATAAAAGTTGTTAGTTTTAAATTTCAGTTCATTTAAATTTTGAAAATTATACTTGCAAACGATACATACACTTCTCAATGTTTTATTTTAGAATGGCAAAAATGTTACGTTTGCAAGAATAAAATTTGACACTGATTAAAAAAAGAAGAAAAACATTTTTATTTAATATTCGAAGTGGAGGAACTATTATGTAAAAAAGGTGGTTTGTTAAAATTCACTTTTTTCAACCAACAGTAATTTAAAAACTTTTGAAAATCGAATATCATGGTTCGTTTTGTTTTTAATAGTTATTAGGGTCACCCGGTAGACCAAATTTAACTCAGTTACGGTGCATGATTTCAGAAAAAAAAGGGTTCGCCGCAGAGAAGGGTCGATGCGAGGAAAATGTTGAGGGTTTCGAAAGGGCCTGCTCCTGCTGTATCTTCCAAAGCAAAATCGGTTCGCCCAACGATCGTTCGACTTCGTGGAATATCGGCTTTCCTCGAGTTTACAGCGTTGCTTCAGTCGTGACTCCAGAATAACCCCTTCCCTCCTCTTTAAACTTACTCAGCCTCTATTCTCCTCGTTTTCGCCACAAATTAATTTTTTTTCTTCAGTTCGATTACGGGGCTCGCCATTTCAAATTTTTAATTTATTTTAAATTCTAATAATTTCCTCAGAAATTAAAATCATGGATTTTTAATTTCTCCTTCTTCCATCATTCTGATCCAATAAAATTCTGAGATGAAAGAAAATTGAAGAGTTTGGAAAATGAAATAATAGCTAGTACCATTAAAAATATGTTCTGTTTTCTATTTTGAATATATTTCAGTCAATATTTATTTGTTCAAGTATATTGATATTCCTAATAAATTGAAACTATATGAATAATTATGTATTTAGTTCGAAAAATATTGTTTCTTTAAACGAATAAGGAAGGGGCCTTCTCTATTTGGAAATTTAAAAACGCCGTTGCTCTTAGAAATGGTATTTTTGCTAAAAAAGTTGTAATTGCCTTTGTCGACAAAAACTCTTCTCTTGTTTCTCGAAGGAAGTACATCTAGAACTGAAAATGCAAATAACAAGTAAGATTTTTTTATTTTTCTTCAATTTTGGTAATCTCTTGTTTAATAAAGTTCCTTAGTCTCTAATTCTTCCGTTAGATGGTTAGGTTGGTCGTGCATGGCCCTGGGAATGCGCACCAGCTTTGCCTCTCTCTCGCGTCTTATTGACCCGAACCCGGTTCTCTTCTCTCTCTTCGATTCGCCGCCGCGTTACTCCAACTTGTACGAGTCAGGGGCGAATTCCGCCTGGGTACCGTCATTGGTTTTAAATGAATTTTTATTGCTTAAACTGTGATTTTTTAACCAGTGTTTTTGAATTCTGAATCATTATTATAAATAAAAAAATGTTCTGAACAAAATAAATTCAGTTGAATTATTTTCTCAATAATAAAGATTCTATTCAAACTCATTTAAAAATGATTTCTGTAAATGAATTGAAAAAGGTAATTTTTTATGTTTTGAATATTTAAATATTTGATTATTTCGATTTTATAGCATGTCAAAAAAAAACAGAAAATGAAGCAATTACGAGGCACAGTTTGTTATTTTTTCAACCAGAAGAATTGATTGAGGGCTGCTATAATGATAATAATTAGAAAGCCGCGCGCAAGAATCTTCTTTTTGATCATTTTGTTTCGCTTTTCTCATGTCTTTTCAGAGTCGGTCGGATCGGGCCCTCCATTATCCGCATGCGTCCCTGCATTTGAATTGCATTACTATATTGAAAACAAAACTAATTCAAGAGAGGAATGTAAAACTGTCCCGGATAAAAACTTTTAAATTGTAATTAATTTTACGCCTGAATAAATAGTAGTTGTATCGATTGGAGTTAGAGTGCGAGATACGACACAATCGTCTTGTCGGAGGTCTTGTCGCGTCTTGTACAAATGCCAATTTCTTTTTCTATAGCAATATATCTTGCAACTCTGTTGCTTCCCATTCTAAAACAAAATTTTGATAATGCGTAGGTTCGCGAGTAACTGTGAGATCAATTCATTTTTACAAATGCTGTATATTAGTTGACATTAATTAATTAAAAGACTATATTTGTTGATAGTTAGACAATGGAGATGGTTATCAAGTTTCAAGTAATTAACTAAAGTTATAAAAATTGCATTATACTTGACGTAGTATTTGATAAAATGTTTCCTTACGCATGCTAAAATTACAATAATTACCGCAGTTGAATTCTAGTAATTCAACAGAGAACACACCTACATAGCTGACACGCTGAGTCGTTCCCTTTTCGTACTCTTTTATATTATATCGTTAACAATAAAAAAGAAGTAGTATATTGTGTTATCTAGGGCTTAAAGTTAGCAATTCCAACCAGTGGGAATTGTCAATCCTTCGCACATGATACACGCGATATTTTTTGTCCATAACCCGCATCAAAAGTTTGCCTTTTCGTGCATTTGATTTGGGAAGCGGATGCGAAGTAGCGTTTTCCGCCTGAAGAATAGAGAAGTAGGTTCAAAAAATCCAATATATGCAGTGACGGATCTAGGATTGAGCTGTGGGGGGGGCTTCATAGTTGGGACAATCGAGGGACAGGTGATAGTTGGGACAATCGCCACACAATCGAGGGACTTCTGGGGGGGGGGCTACATCCCCCATAGCCCCCCCTCTGGATCCGCCACTGAATATATGCTGTAATTAAACAAATGTTGGGGATGGGTGAAAGACTGTTTATTGTTTGGAGACCATTTTAATACATTTACATTTGAGATTCAAGATTTTCAACAGTTAGGAAAAAGCAAGAAACCCCATTTATCGAGCCATTTTATTAGGATAAGGAAAAATATCTTTGGTCTGGGCTTCTGCACACCAAACCACATATGGTTTTATGATTGTGAAAAATTGAAATAAAATTTCAGATATGAAAATATAATTCAAGTGAAAGGACTCTGAGGCTTCGGATCAAATAAGAGGGTAATAGAATTTCGTAGCTCAGGTGTAAAGGCCCTGTTTAACCCTCAAAGGGCACTGTGGGTTTTATACCCAGGCTTGTAAAGCATATTAAATCCGGAATAATGAACATATGCTGGCATCTAACATTGAATGATGCTATTCAACAGCTATTCAATTAGTTTGGATTTTCGATGGAATTGGAGTTCTCAGTTGTCGAGATAACTACCTTTTTGGATAGGCCAGTATAGGGGTAATTTTTTCATTTAAAGTGTCACATTTGGAGAGTTTGTCATTAAATTTTTAGAAAGAAATATGTTACAGAACGGTAGTTAGGAACTTTTTAGCGAAAAAAACTCGCTTTTTTCATTTTTGTAAACGTGATTTTTTTTAAATAATTCAAATTTAAAAAATGTTCATGAAACCTTCATTGTTATAAAAAAAAAATGTTTGAAAAATCATAAGGTAATTTTTTCAAAAGAAATATGTTATCCTGTTGGCACAGGACATGCGCAAAATTGGCTAGTAACTCCCACTAGGGACTTACTGGAATTTTTCAGACGTGTGCCCTTTAAGGGTTAAATTAAAGGTCAAACCATTGCCAAATTGTGATTCAATCATTGAGAATTCTTTTTTGTTAAAGCTCTTTTGGATTTAACGAATACCAACATATACTATGTTTCAAACCCATTTTATCAAATGTATGTCAATTAATTCCTCTATAACCATCTAGGACTTCTTATTTAGATATTGGAAAATAAAGAAGAAATTCTTTCCAAATTTTAATAACCATCCTAATAATGAAAATTTATAATTGAAATATAGCCCTGGCCCCAGTTGGTCGGTAAGAAGGGAACATTCGCCGGAAAGCAGAAAAAGTACGGAAAATCCGGAAGTGTTTTTACTCAAGGTGAATTCCAGTTCCAGTGACCAGAGCATAATCTCGAAAGAAGGAACGAGTACTAAAACCCTGGACGTAGGAGTAGAAGCGAGAAGTCCGAAAAAGAAACCTCAGGACTGTTTGTAAGAAGGAGAAAAGAGACGTAAAGACCAACGAAATGCGAAGAAAACGCATTGCTCCAAGATTCTTTTCTTTCTGCCTAAAGTTGACCTCGACTTTCAAGGGTAGAGAAGGGTTTGGTCCGCCCCTCCACTCACGTCGGCATTGGCAGTAACCGTTTCTCTCAGGACCTGCGAGCAACGGAACGAAAAAACGAAACCGAACGACCGGAGCATATAGCCGCATGGCGCTTGCTATCCGAAAGCAACACGACAGAGTCCTGAGAGCAGTGTTGCCGCCTCTCGCCCATAACGCGCTCCCGCCATCCCCTCTATCGTCTTCCTTGATTCCCATTGGTCACCTCGCTCCAGTTCTTCTTTGTGAACAGACGGGTGAAAGCACTGCGTGGCAACGCCGTAAAGCGTCTATTCCAAGGAAGGCCGGAGCTGCACGAGTGAGAGGAAGAAGGAACGAAAAATCTAGCGGAGTGGGAGCTATCGGTGACGGGGAGTTAAGCGAATAAGGGGAAAGGAAGGGAATTTGCGTTGTAGAACCTGTGTCCCATTGGATCATACTGTGTCCGAAACCGAAGTAAGTTCTCCACAATCTACGCGCTCCGATCGGAAAAGCCGTTACTCTGTTAAAAAGGCGCGAATATGTGTAGGATCTATTTCTAGGTTTAAGGAGTAACTTTACTGAATTGAGTCTTCGGACACTATGTTCCAATGCTGTTAAACATTGATGCCACTAGCTTGTTGAAGATTCATGAAGAACAGCTGCTTGAGTTTGCTTTCTGGATACAAGGGTTTGAACATTTACAATTAACTTTTAACTCTTAGAAGTGAAACCAGGAGACGCTTGGTCGTTAGAGAAAGAGGGTGCTCGGCGCTCATGTTTTGAGTCGAGTGGGGCGGACGGACGGAGAGGGAAATACCTAGTGAGTAAGGTGGGAGGAGGGGCGAAAGAAAGAGCGCGAACTGGAGAGAGAGCAGCCTCCCCTACCCACCCGCTGAACTATCCACGGACCTAACGAACGTTGAGCGTAGCGTCGAGTAGACCGCATCCCAAGTACAAGTAGCGTGTGAATACCCATACCCAGCTCGAGTTTTGGCTTGTTTGTACTTGTGCGGCGTGTTAGACGACAAAGTGAAGGAAGACGAGTGACTCCGTACCGGTAGTGATCGCGAAGTGCAGAGCGTGCTAAGTGGACGAGTGTCGAGTGCGGGACGACTTTGGTACGCACACATCGCGAGTGGAGCGCGTGTGTCCACGTCACGGACACGAACGAACGCGCGGATGTGAGTGAGAGTAGTCAAACTTGTGTGCGTGTGCGTGAGTGTGTGTGTGGAGAGTTAGTTTCCACGCTTGTGACGCAGGGAGTGAGAGTGACAGAGTGACAGGACGCGTGTGACATGTCGGAACACCACCGCGTAGCCGGTGGCTGGGGCGCCCCGAGTCCCGGGGGCCGAGAGGATCCTTCTGGTGGGTCCTGGTGGCCTGGACTCAATGAGCAGCAGCAGCAACAACAACAACAGCAGCAGCAACAACAGCAAAATCTGCACCAACATCTGTTAAATCAACAACAGCAACTCTCGCAGCATCATCAGGACATCGTCAGGAGCACGGCTGCGGCTGCTGCGACTCAGCAGCTCTTCTCCTACAAGATGGCCTCCAGTTTCCATAACCCCGCTACCACCGGCGCTCTCTCGAACCCGGTGTCCTCCTCGACCCCGGTCGGCTCGTGTATGAAGGGCGGCGGGTACGATTACAGACTCGGGGCGCCCGGCAACGTGCCGGTCAGCGCACCCTCGGCGCCTCCCGGTGTACAATGGTGGTATCCAGGTGGAGTCATGGACGCCCAACAAAATAACATGCACCAGCAACAAATGCAACATCAGCAACACATGCCGATCACGACGCAAACCTCCACACCCCCGGTTATGTCCCCGGTAGGTTCCAGGAACGAGTGGTTTTTGGTGAGGAAGGTTCCGGGAATTATGAGTATTAAAAAAGAATTGGATTCGGAGGCAGCCTATGTATGAAGGTCTTTAGAGTAGGCAGCATTGAAGTGTTCAAAACGTAATGTTTTTCATCATGTAGTTCATTGACCAGACTATCAGGGATTTTAACATCGCGACAGAGGATTTATTTCTTGACCGGCGATTTTTCATATTCTTAGTAGAAAAGGATCAAGTCGTTTTGAATCCCTCTAACTTAATCTTTCTAAAACTTCATTTACCTAAAGAGTATCATTTTTTTGTTCGTTTTGAAGTTAGCAGATACGGCTATCAGAGAAGTCATCTGTAAGTAAGAAATTTCTAATCCTCAATTTCTCTTCATTTTACAAAACATGTGCCAGCACCACACTCCCATCCATGCTTTACAAAGTTAGGCAAATTTTCTTACAATGTTGATACCTGTAACTTTTGTAATATGAAATGTTATAAAGCGCAACAATATTCGATTTCAAAACTTCTTGCGTAAAGCGAGAGTAAGCATTCGAACCAAAACATTCCGAATGTTAGGTTTTACGCAAAAAAGTATTCAAATATTCTGTTACCAGGCTTATATTTCCGAAAGAAATACATCTGCCGAGCAAAAACATCTAATGCTAATATTTGCCAAGTAAAATGATAAGATTGAAGGTTCAGATTAGAGCTTTTATTCAACATATTCTAAATTTCTACAATTCCATCTTGAACTGTACAGTTTTATATACTTTCAAGCACTTAGAATTTCGTAATACTCGAGAATCACGGAATTTATGAATTTCATCATTTGACTTCCAATTTTCATTCTAATAAATTTAATTGATCATTAAAAACAAGAATCAGTCGGGTGAAGCGAGAAAAATTAAGTTTAATGCATGCTTCATTTAATAAAGTGTCATTTTGTAGAGGTTCAAGTCTATTTAATTACCGTTTTTAGAATTGGAAAGGTGATCGGATGTGACTGTAACAACTCTCCCCCACTCATCTTGAAGAATAGTAGATGAGAGTTTCTTTCGTTTATTCCAAAATTCCGGTGTAATAGCAGAAACAGCTTCTTTTTCCAGTTGGTTTTGAGGTTAAGTAACGAACTAAATATTCACAGGGATCACAAGTGAGTTGAAGGAAGAATTACCTCAATCACACACGACCTCTTTCATTAGAAACAAAAAAATGTATGAAAAACAAAAATTTTCTTGCTTTTCCTGACTGATTCTTGTTTTTAATAACCATATGGAGGTATTTTAAGTAAAATTTGCAAATGAAATTATTAAATTAAATAAAGCCGTGGTTCCACAGTATTATCGAAATTTTTCATTAAAAACTTTAATGAGTCTTCTATTAAGATATTTTGTTAAAAATTGTTTGATGATTTAGTATGAAAAGCCTTATCCACCATATTTCAATTTATATAGCGCTTATTCAAAAGGTTTGAATTGGATGGCCCCAATAAAAAGCAGTAAATTATTATTTTTTTTTTTAACCTTATATTCGGAATCTTATAGATTGCAAAATGTGAACGCTTCGCGTACTGGTATTTTGGTACTAATAGCTGACATTTTTCAACACTAGGAGATAACTATCTTCAAGCTATTGAAAATTCGGAATTCTATGATTTGTAATTTATTAAAACGTTCAAAAGTTGCTCAGTTCGAACTTAGAAACCTCAGGGAGAAATTACATATGAAAAGTTATTTGAATTGTTTGAATGCAGGCCGTTTTAAATAAAAGCATTGGTGGTTCAACAATTTTACATTGAAAACATAATTAAATAATTCAAAAAAACAATTTGAATACTTTTGAATTGTGTGGACTGGTGGAACATCCAAGATTCTACTTTCTTATTCTAAATTAGAAGCGTTAAAATTATGCTTGAAAATGAGAATTATTATTTTATTATTCCAATGTCCATTGCACAGAATTGGAATTTTTTATAGCAAAGCAAGATACATGCCTCGAAATAATTCTTATTCAATGTCATGTTTTCTATCTTGAAAGGACATATACATGTACGTTGAAATTATTTAGCGGTAGTGCGTGTTTGCTCAACACATGTTCGTGAGCATATTAATTGATATACTACAGTTTTTCATAGCACTGTATTCCTTGTATGAAGTTAAAAAGTTAGCAGAATATTCCCCCAAATTGTATTCATTGTGTGAATATTGAGAGGATCGTCACTCTTAAGTCACAAGGGTATTATTTGAATCATCGAATTCGCATGGGTACTTAACCTTCAAGCGCTCGCGCGGGCGGTCGAGTGACTGCTTTTTTGAAATTTTGAAAGCCGTGCTCACCAGTGAGCTTAGGGTGAGGTCGGAGGCACGTGTATTCTCTAGTTACACTTTGGACAACTAGTTTTGGCACAAGTTAGATAAAACCAACCCCCCTCATGGTACACAGTACAGGTGATAAATCATTCACAAAAAGTAAAGGAAACAGCATGATAATCATAAAAAACATGGGTGGTCAACTGACAGCCCGCGCGAGCGCCAGTGTGACTCCAGTTGGCGCGAGCGCATGAAGCTTAACAATATTTATTTAAGTAATAGAAGTCCGTTGAATAATACTATCTTGGGGTTACGAGAAGTCACTCGAATTCATTCTAGATCAGGTGGTTGTTAGATACTAATGCTGAAGTCATTTGGATTAATTTAGAATTCACTTACTAAATCAGAATTTGTGAAAAGTGACTATAATATTACAATGTCATTGTAAGATTCACCTAAAGAATTTTAATCTGTTTCCCTTTATTTCTCTTTCATTATATATCCTCAAGTTACTTTCCATCATTTTTTTCTAGATAGCTGACAGTTGACCTTGGTTGTTGCGAAAAACAGTAGTAGATCTAATTTCTACTATATGTGTGTAAACTGTGAAGCAAATCCGCTCTCCTGCTACTGAATTTTATCATGCATGTACAATGTATAATTTCATTGATGTTGGTAAAACAGAATGAACGGGACTTGCCATATAATATTTTGATACTGAAGCTGCTTGCAGGTTAGGCATGTTAATTATGCACCTAATTAGAGCTTCTTACATAACTTTCAGTTCAATTTATGTTCAACTATCATAGAATATCATGTTCCATCGGTTGGAATTACAAATTATTACCAAACTTATATCCAATGTGTGTAAAATGGACCAACGGTTTATGAAACTTTTGTGTTAATGGCGACTTCATTTAGTTGAGGTATTCCATGAAATATCGAGGTTATCTCTTGAATCTTCGGACTTTTGAAAATAACAGTAATTGATTCTTGAAAATTAAATTTTATTACTATGATTTCAGCTACGTGTAAGAAACAGAAGGCAAAGACACGATATGCTAATAATTACAAAACCTTCAATTCATTCTGTTGCTTCAAAAAGTCTTTCATCCTATTTTTTTCGTGATTAAAAATTGCAAAGAAGATACATTTAATTCAGGTTTTCTTACATTCTTACCTCAATGAGAGGGTATCAGTTTTATGTGAAAATAAACTTTCGCGGATTTCACGAAATCTCCCCGTTTCAATACCTAAATCCGCAGAAAAGCTTCACGACGATGTCTGTCTGTTGTCGTTGTTGTCGTTATCATCTGTATACAGGATAGCTTTTGGAAGAATAATCAGACTCGATTGCTCTCTGATACACAGTTTTAAGGCGTAACAAAAAGATCAGTCCATTAACCAGCCATTACTTTTGTTTGAGAAGCATAGTTTTTATTTTAATCGTGAAAAATATCAACTAGAATTAAAGATTTCTACTTACAATTAGTAGAAAAACCCAAAGATATGGCTAGATGCTAAAATGTTGAACTTTCAAAGATCTAAAACTTAGCTCCACACTATTTTTTTGGTAAGATGCATAGTTTTCGCTTCAATCGTGAAAAATTGCATTACGTCGCAAAAAGTTCAATTCATGTAAAAAAGAACCAGATACAACAAAATATTTGATATCCAAATTGGTAAACGAAGAAAGGTCTGCTAATGTTCTGTTGACTAGCTTTGAATGAGATTAAGTTTTTGTTTGAAATTTAATTTCCTCAAAATATAGATACCAGACCAATGTTTGGAAAGAAAAAAGAATTCCGATTATTTAAGAAATAGAAACAAAGTGATAAACAATATTAATATAATAAATTAATGTACCTGGATTAATATAACATCAATATAAAATAACAGAAATTGAAATAATATAAAAAATTCGTTAAAGCCGAAGGAGCAACGGGAAGGGAGACCACAATCACCAAGTTACATCAATCAATGCTTCACTTTTCATTCAAAAAGTTTTCTGCACCAAGCGCGTAGCACGAGTTGAACATATAATCGAGCGTGAATCGCGATGCCTGACAGAGGCGCTCAAACTTGCGAGCCATGCGCGCAGCGCGCATTTTTTTTTTATAATTCACAATAATTTTCGTTTACTTTTATGAAAATTCTTTGTGATTTAAAAAAATTGTATTATTACAAGCATTCTGTGTTTGAATCACATGATCAAGTTTTTCTTCACTGAAATCTGAAAAATAAACTTAATTCTCCATACGATTCAGTTTACACTTCTATCATATTGAGTTTAAAGTATGTGTCGAATTTTCCCGAAGAACGGCACGTGCCGCAAGAACTGAAATGATTCTGGTAGAACAGGCCCTGCCGTCTCAAGACTTTGAAGGATCAGTTTTTATTCTTTTCATGATTCAAGGTTACATGATTGAATGGGATCCGGAATTTTGAATACAGAACCCCTTCATTTGCTGCCGTTTACAAACAAAAATAAATGCATCTGTAAAGAAAAGTTCATGTAATTGCTTATTTCCTTTGTATAAACTCAGATTTTCTCTTGTTTTAGGGATCTTTGTTCCATCAAAAGGAATTTTTTTTATGTATAATCAAATTATAAGGCTACGTTCTCGAAATTCGAATCGTAAAACAAATGCCAAATTTTTAATGCATATTTATGGATTCTCCATTGACTCTTTTTTGTTTTCCACACGACTCGGAAATGTTAGCATAGTAAAGGCGATTTTTTCTCAGTGCCCATACGTCCGGTCATAGGCCACACCACCTACCCCTTTCCAACTCCTCCATACCCTTCTCAGGTCCGTACGTTTAGACTCGACCTTGGTATAAAGATAAACGTACAGTGTCCGGACGTGTATCAGCCTCTTTTACCTTTCAAATAAAAATAAAATGTTCACTGTTCCTGCTTTCACCTAGTTTTTTTTCTTTGGAAAAGCAACAAGAACGTCTTGCCTCGCCTTGTTTTTTATACCTTCGTCTTTTATAGTTTAGTTTTGAAAATCGAACTTCAAATTTTTCCTTTCGATCCAGATATTCTCTTCAGTAAAAAGGTACAATCTGGACTCCCATGTTTTAATGCGTACGTTGAGACCGACTGAAAAGGATCAACCATATGACGCCATATGAAGCAAGCAGTTATAATCGAGAAATGACGGTTTGCGAGATACATACAATCTCTTTTTCTGAAGCTTTAATAATTTTGTCGCCTGGTGTGGAAAATATTATTAACATTCTCATCTTTACCGCCATCAAACACTAGCTGTTAGCGCTCCACCCTAAATAAGAATTCAACGATTTTAATATGTACATGTTCACGATTTTGATATAATACTTCTGTGCAGTAGAATTCAAATCTGATCAAATCAAATTTTCTAAGTTTTACTAAACATGACTTTCGTTCAAACATCAAGTACATATTATGTTTAAAATTCGTCTTTGGTAGGAAAATATTATGTTTGTATAATTATACATAAGAATTTTGTGAATAGACATTTCGATCCACAAAAAAAAGTTTTGAAAAATTATCGAGTTTTTGAAGATCTCATTTGGACAATAAACAATTTTAAGTGAAGTATTCTCAAATTGTTATTGATATTTTTAATATTTTAATTTTAGTCGAAATTTCTATTATCGTTATGATGAAAAATTTTATGCATGACGCGAGTTGGGGCAATGATTTCAGTCGTGTGATTGCAGTCCTCGCTTCGCTTGGGCGAAGCGAAAAAAATCTTTGCCTTTCGACCCTTGTTCATCAATATAGTGTTTTGTTTTTACTTATTAAAAGACATTGTCTAATATATTTACAACCTTTTATATCTACATTTGAAGTAACGACTCACATTTCGTTGAATTTTCGAATAAGTATTTGGAAGATATCCGGTTCACATACCTTCATTTTAATTACGAATATTTTGAAGGAAAAAAAAAATTGAATTTTTTGTCGCCCATTTTGCCGTCCAGGATTATTTTTCTGGTCTCCGAAAATTGGGGAAGGGGAGCAGCCGGGCTCATTTTGGAACGTTAATAAAGTCGAGGCTGCGTTTCGCCTGGCATGGCGGTTACACCATTACGTCGTACCCTCAGTCCACCCCTCAAGCTTCCGTTGTGCTCGCTATTGATTCTGGTTCGTGGTGCCTTGCTAGGAACGTCGTCGGCCCTTTCGTCGGTTTTCGAGGCTATTACGATTTTTAACCACTTAAACATTTCAATAATTTTAACGGCCGAAGACCTTAACTTCGACGTCGGCACACGTCAGCGCCTGAACTGACTCGGTGTCAGTGACTCACGGATGTAATTATCCTACTGCTGACCAAACGTTGCAGGATCTTGTCGGCTAAAAGCAATCGCGGCATACGGGACATTTATTACCATGGAAAAAGTCCTCGAACATGTTCAGCCTCTTGAATCTACTCGAACCTCCTTAATTTTCCGTAATTTTCGATGCTCAAAAAAAAACAATATGCAGTCGTATTTCTGATTTCGCATAAAAAATTGGAATAATTGTCGTTTTTAGTGGCTTTTCTGTGTTGAAAAAGTTTTGGAGTATGAATGTTTTAAACTATGATTTCTCAGTACTCTTTGATACGTTTGTCATTTGAGAGGATTCTGCTTATTCAAAAATGGGGGTTCATGCTGATTTTTGTAAGTTCGATTTGAAAATCAAGTTTTCAGGTGGTAGTTATGTAGCGGTCTTCTCCTTTTCTTCTATTTTAAATGTTTAAAGGCAGACAAGGTCAAGTTCCTTTTCTTGTAATATCCAATCATGGATCTTTCCGTTAAAAATTACATATTCTGAAGAGAGTATAATCTTTTTTCGTGTTATGCATCAAATTATAAAGCTTATAAGTCGGTCCTGTCATCTTGAACTTTTAGTGTAAGTCTAACTCATCATACAAATTTATTACGAGGAAAAAATTGTTTTGAACTCCTTGTATCACAGATAAGAATTACCTATTACTGAAAGTTGAGAATAATAATTACTCTCGTCTATGTTTATTCACAAAATAAATCGTGAGTTGGAAACAAATCTCTCACCTTGAGTTATTATTTTCTTTAATTAAAGTTGGAAACAATCTCAGTAATTTGATAACGCGTTCTTTTGGATAAGAATAATTTTAATGGTTATCAATTTAATAGATGTTTTTTAATATCCAATTTTACTGCATTAATTTTCTCCAAATTTAGTTGGGAAACTTGATTGGAATTTGGTGTAAATATTTGTTTTACGGAAGTATTTCCAGGACTAATCTTGGCCTTGTCAGATTGCTTGTTTTGTGAAGATAATGAAAGCCTCCAAAGCTATAATTCTTGTAAACACAGCCAATGAAACGGTAACAGAATGAAAGTTAAACAAGAGTAACCTTTTCTGGCTGATGTCACCTTCAAATTGTGTCAGCGACACATTATTACTTTATTACATTACCTGCTTTATAATGTGGAAATAATCTCCCATGAAGATTTATTTGCGAAATTCTTTGAAAATGGACTAAGGGGTCATCCATAAGTTACGTAAGGCTTTCTGGAGGGGGGAGGACGAGCCTAATCTTATGCCTATGTGGAGTTACAT
>WSXT02222871.1:0-16809 GCA_011762715.2 Neuroterus valhalla | reverse complement strand
AAAAATTCAACTATTGAGTGAAAAATTAAGCTGTTTTGTTAAGAACAAATTTTTTTTCAAAGTTCAATTATTCTGTTGGAAATCAAATTATTTTATTGGAGTTATATTTTCTGGTCAGGAAATCAAAAGTGTTTTTTGTAATATTTCCTTCTGAAGAATTCGATTTGGATTAAAAATTTGATCATTCTACGTTAATAGTTAGAAAATGTTTTTGCGCATAACACAACAAATGGAACGAGAAAGAAACGCGTTTGGTAACGTTGGTTAAAATTTGAAAAATAAATAAAAAAAGAAAAAATATAAAAATAAATTTTTTAAGAAAGAAAATGTGAATCTAAACGCAGAAGTATGGATCAAATATTTTTTGAAGGACCCGTGGCTTTCAGTATACGAATAAAGTCTCATTTATGAAATTCCCCTTTTATTCTATTTCACGACCTTCCTTGCGTTCAAGTTGCGCAAACGTCGCGGGATGGCAGTTCCGCCTGCATGCAACTTCTGTTGCTAGGCGCAGCTCGGCGTCGCAGGCCAATATTTTTAGACCATTCAACCTTATTCGTTCTCACCTTGCCGCGAAACTTGAGAAACGACCGCGGAAAATCGCGAAATTGCGCAAAAAATTATCAGCGTTGCCGCTCGATAAAAAAATGGAAAAACAACGACATTCACGAATTATTAATTTGACTGAATTTGAATCCATTTCAGTAAATAATATATATTATTTCCAAAATAAAATATAAAATTGAATTAAATTGAAAATCTAAAACTTTAATTAAATTAAACCTAATTGATTGAATTTTATCTTATGTCATTAAATTAATTAAAAATAAATCTTTAACTTAAAATATGCATTTACAACCAAAAAATTTAATTTTCCAACGAATAAAATGAAGATTCAACCAAGCATAGTTCTATACTAGAAAGACGAATTTACATCAAAAAGTAGAGTTTCAACCAGTGAAGTTGAATTTTCCGCCAAGAAAGGTGTCTTTCCTGCTGTAAAACTTTTAAACGTATCAGATGGTGACATCTGAAAGAAAACTTAAAATTCAACCAAAAAGATTTCCGAGGAGTATGCTCATTTTCAAGTCTAAAAAACCAATTTTCTGCCCAATGGATTAATTGTTTACCCGAAAAAATCTTTTTCAACAAAAAAGTTTATTTTATACGAAAATGTCCAGTATTCCTAATTATAGTTTTATTTTCAATAAAATAGTTGAACTCTTAAGAAATAATCCATTTTTTAACCAAATAGTTCAAATTTCAACTTGAGATAAATTTTAAACAAAAAAATGAACATTATAATACATTTTTTAACCAATTAGTAGAGTTTTTTAACAAGAAATAGTAAAATTTCACTATGAAGATTCCCAAAAAATTTCATAGTCAGAAAGACAAATCAGCCACACAAAAGTACAATTTTTAATCTAAAAATATTACTGTCCATCAAAAAAGGTAATTTCGTACCAAATTGTTCAATTTGTCAATGAATCGTTAAATTTTCAACAAAATAGTTGAATTATTAACATTATGAAACAATTTTCAACCAACTAGACGAAATTAAAGAAAGAACATCATTTTTATTAAGAAAACAAATTATTATTACAATACATTTATTTTCTACATAGTGGTAGAAGTTTTAAAAGAAAAATATTAAAATTCACCAACAAATATTTTCCAAAAATTCGTTGAATTCCAAATTCCGGAAGACGAATCATCCACTCAAAAGTTCAATTGTCAAGCAAAAAAAAATTTTATTATCCAACAAAAAAGATAATTTTTTATACGAAAATGTTCGATTCCCCAATAAAAAGTTTAATTTTTAACAAAATAGTGGAATTTTTAACGTTATGATACAATTTCCAACTAAGTTGACGAAATTTGAGAAAGTGCATCATTTTTAATTAGAAAACAAATTATTATTACAATACATTTATTTTATACAAAATGGCAGAAGTTTTAAACGAAAAATATTAGGATCCACCAACGAATGTTTTTGAAAAATTCGTTGACTTTCAATGTCAGAAAGACGAATCATCCACTCAAAAGTTCAATTTTCGAATCAAAAATATAACCATTCAACAGAAAAGGTGATTTTATACACAAACCTGTTCAATTCCCCAACAAATAGTTTCATTGTTAACAGAATAGTCCAACTTTTTATCAAATAGTTGAATTCTCAATAATATATTGAAATTGCCAACCGAATATCATTTCTGTACAGAAAATAAATGAATAATAAAATACATTTACTTTCTACCAAAGGGTAGAAGTTTTGAACAAAAAAGATCAAAATTTAACCACGAACGTTCTTGAAAAATGTCTTGAATTTTGAAGTCAGAAAGACGAATTATCCACTCAAAAGTTCAATTTTTGAGCCAAAAATATGATTATTCAATAGGAAAATGATTCTACTTTCAATAGAATGGATGCAAATCTGCCCTGAAGTGGCAAAAGTGCGGAAAGTCTTCCTAACCTAATTGTCACATCTGTGGCTTGCCTCCCCAGTCCAAAGTCTCCTTGCGGCAACTCTTACCCGGAAAAATACAAATCTGCCCTGAAGTGGCAAATGTGCGGAAAGGCTTGCTAACCTAATTATCACATCTGTGGCTTGTCTCCCTAGCCCTAAGTCTCCCTTGCGGCATCTCTTCGCCACTAAGGTAAAAAAAGTATGTTGGTACCAAGGTGCTTCCTTGAATTTTTTGTGCTACGCCGTCCTTCCAGATCCAGTACACCTCGCCCGAGATTTGTTCTGGGATCTGGAAGGGGGCAAGCCGGGCTGGAGCCAGTTTGACGTTGTAGCCCTCTATCTTGCTGGATAGTTTGTGGTTTGGTGTATATACCCAGTCTCCCGGAAGATATTTCAGTTGACTAGGTGCGGCAGCGTACGGATCTTGGTACATCGCCTGCCGTAGACGAGCCTTCTGCTTGCAATTCTCCTTTTTCGCTTTAGGTGGAAGAATTTCGGGGTCCAGTGGCAACTCACATTCTCCTGAACGAAGTATAGTATTGTCCATGAGCAGAAACCTTGGGGTTACACCCGTTGCTGCGTTTTTACGCCATCTCAATCCGAAGAGCAACTCGGGCAAGTGCCTGTCCTCGGTTTGCTGAATGCCCTGTGTTGGCGGAACCGGGGAACCTTCTTCAGCCCCTGGTTTCCTCGTTCAGTAGGGTGGACTAAAGGGTTGTGTACAGGGGTTGTCCAGAGTTCACAACCCCACCGATGACTTACCTCGGTCCAGGCTTCGGACATGTGAAGAGGAAAGGCTTCTATCCAACGGGTGAAAAGATCGGTCACAACTAAAGGGAAGCTGTGACCTTGACTCGTGCTGGGATATGGTCCTATTACTTCGAAGGACGTCTCCGATGATTGATGGGTCTTCCTGTTGCGCATAGATCACTTCTCAAAAAGGGGAGGTCGAGCCAAGGCACTGAGAATTGGCACTGGATGCACCTTCTCGGGCGGATAGTGCTCGTGGTCGACGGCAGCATCTGTTACAGATCTGGTTCGCTAGGCGATAGCTCGCCTGAATCGGGGTTTCTGGAGAGAGCGTCGGGCAGTTTGTTTCCCTTCCCGGCTACGTGCTCAACAGTGCTCAGAAAACGTCAAAGGAACAAGTCCCACCTAGTTAATTTATCCCTCGTATCTTTCTGGCGTTCTAGCCAGGTTAGCGTTTTGCTGTTGGTACGCAACGAGAAGGGACGGTCCTCTAGGGAGGGCCGGTACCATTTATTCGCCCACACATTAGCTAGGTATTCCTACTCGTTTCGGTGGCAGCGAGCTTCGGTGGGCGAAAATTCGGCGCTAGGAAATGAAATTATTTTGCGCCTATCATCAGGTTTATCTTGCATTAGGACCGCCCCCATCCCTCGAACACTGGCGTCGGTTTGGAGGACAAACCTGAGGTCGGGGTCGGGTCGACTCAAGGTTTTTGCTTTCTGGAAGGCGGCCTTGGCTGCTCCGATGTGCTTCAAATCCTGTGGCGTGCCACGATGATCGAAGAGTTAGGAATTTACTCCTTAACCCAATAGCATATACTCAGGAAGGATCTCATCGCTTTCTCGCTCTGCAGCAGGGCTGCGTTCTTGATCGCCTTGACATGCCTGGTTTGCGTCGAGTTGCCCCCCGTACTGACTGAGATGCATCGACAGTCATCCCATTAAGGCGTCGGTGGTCCACGCAAAATCGGTAATCACCGTCTTTCTTATCGGCGATTACGATCGCGGAACTGAAGGGGGAGGTTGTCAGCTCTATGATGACGTCGCGAAGCATCTTGCGGACCTGCACATCTATGTACTAATGTTTTTCTTCAGAGTACCGACGAGGTGCTGCGCGGAAAGGGTGATCATCCCTTCATTGGATGGCATGTTGTACGTTCGCCAACGCTAACTTTAGGCGGCCGTCTCCATAAAATAGGGACGCGTGACGCCGTATAAGCTTGTGAAATTCTTTTTGATGCTCAGAGGGAAAACTGTTCTGAACTATTATTTCCTCTGTGGAGGAGGCAAGTTCATGGTCTTGGGGTAGGAGGCTTAGGTAGACCCTTGGTCGACCGGTGGTTTCCACGAAAATTCAGTTACCAACATGATCATGTATGCCCATGCGCTGTTTTAGCCAAGGTGTGCCAATGAATAAGCTGGGCTCTTAGCTCAGAACTGACGTAAAACGTTCTCGTTCAATTTGATCGTTGCCCTCACAGCAGCTAGTAGTGCGTGGAGGGGGGAGATGGTGCACAACCTTGTTACTCGGAAGGGGTCAAGACTGACTCATTGAACAAATTTTCTGAAGCTAATATATCTATCTCGGCGATCATTTCGCGTTTGCCTAGCCGAATACTTATCCCGGATAGGCTATACCGAGATCGGCCGATGCCCTACTTAAGACTGCGTTGCGTTCGGCGTTGCCGGGCCGGTAGAAGCGTCTGCTTCTGCCGCCCAGACTTGTAAGTGGACCGGGTTCACGTTGCATTGATGAGCCTTGATCACTGGACACTCCTTATGGAAGTGACTCCCGGGCAGTAATGGCACTGTGGCGGGAGTCTGATCGCTGGAACAGCCTCATTGCTGCCCTGGGGTTGTTGTGTAGCTGTTGTACCTCTCTTTGGAGGTTCAAGGCCGGCTTTGCGAGGATTCTCCTAGGCCTCGTCACTTTCAGCTAGTATGACACGCTCCACTAACTCTGAAAAAGTGTTGGCTGTTGCTGCGCGCAATACTTTCTTTATTGAGGGCTTCAATGCCTCAAGTAATAATGAGACTGTTTGACCTTACGGGACTGACAGCAGTAATCGGAGAGCGAGGAGGTATTTCTTCTGCAGAAACACTCCTGCTACCTCCTTCTCTTCCTGCTTCGATGCATAAAGCTTTGTGACCACACTGGTTCGAGAAACTACCGGGTCCTCGTGGTCTAATCTGGCGAATGTAGGCGGTGGTACGTCTGGGATGCGAAGAGAACGCACCAAGGATGGCTAGTCAGCGAGTAGTGCGCTCATCAGTTGTGAGGCTACAGCGATGAGGCTGCGTTAGGTAGCAGTGGGCCTGCGGTGAACAGCGAAGATGCTGCAGCAGGCATTGCTAGGCAGCAGTGGAGCTGTGCTAGGTGGACATTGTGGTGAACGCGTATCGTTCACTATACCCATTGGGGGTGATGCGGTCGAAATAATTGGCCGTGGATTTACCAGCGTGACCTCTGTGTCGTGGCAAATGCTTGGGGCCGGTGTGACGTCACTTCTGGTAAGTGGATCTTTGAAGAGCACTCGTGACGCGCTTCTTGCTGTATCTTGAGCCAATTTGCTTTTCCTCTTCTGAGTTGGGGGGAGAGGGGAACACCTTTAAGTTTAAATTCTGAGGGGAAGGGGTTGCGGCCTCGTTGACTTCGGGGTTCATAGTGAAAGGGGAATGGGGGGGGGCACGACCGAGTTTTCAAGGTAACACTCGGAAACCGGGTAGTTTCTGGCACAAAATGTTCTGGCAGGTGGCCTACCGCGACCAGAGCTACCGACTCAGGGGGGGGGGGGGTCGACGCTTATATAATGTCGCGGCTCCCGTGGGGTAGCGGCATGTTGCCATTGGGTAGCCAACGAGGCATCCAATTACTCTATACCCTGCGGGACGTTTCTATGGCTGGAAGGGGAAGAGTTTCCCCAACGTATGGTCCCCTTCATAAGCCTACGCCAGGCGGATAGGCCGTCCATAAGTCATAGGGGAGGGGGGGGGGGCGTGAGCAAATTCAGCCCCTGGTATGGAAGCTTGTTAAAAAAAAGTGGTCGCCGAGTGCGGCTTTGTTTGCTTGTTTTTGTGGGGGAGGGGGAGAAGAAGGATGTCCTGAGGATAGGGAGGTGAGTTGGGATGTGGACTAGAGAGGTCCGGGTCGAGCTTGTCCCAGCCCGGAAGAAGGTGAGCTGGTCGGCCAACAATTTCAACTTGAACTTCATTTGGTATAAACTTCGACATCATCTAGGCGTTAGCATCAGCTGGATAGGTTCTGAAGGTTCAGCAATCATTTGTAGGACCATCTTCACTGGACGCTTGTTTAGGCACTCTATTCTGAAGTGTTTAACGAGCTCTATTAAAGCCAGATTGATTTTGACCTCCGCCAATTTTTTACCAATACAACTTCTGACTCCAATAGCGAAAGGGATTGTGGCAGCTGGATGGAGTACGTCTTTCTGGCCACCATTTTCTATGCGCGTCCATCGGTCAGGCTGAAATTGATCAGGTTCGATGAAGTTTTCGGGATCCCGTCCACTGGAGTACAAACTCATAAGCAATAATTCATCTTTGTAAACATGATACCCTCCAATCTGAGCATCCACGGGTATATATCGAGTGAGGAACGGAGCTGTTGGGTACAGTCTTAGAGTCTCTTTTAAGATGCCTATAATCAGAGGATCAAGAAGTGCTTCTTTATGCTCCTTATCTTTTATACTTTCGTAAAGTCTTTCCTGGATTTCAGGATGAGTACTCAGTGAATACAGTGCCCACTGAGTTGATGAAGTTGTTGTGTCACCAGCTGCTATAATCAAATCTGCAACAATTCTAACAAGGTCCTCATTTTCTATACCAGCATCTATCATGTTTTTGAGAAGCCCATCACTATCAAGACGTGTCATCAGCGACAAAGCGTCTGTCACCTTTTTCATTACATCATCTAAGTTCCTAGCAAACTGATTCCACCACGAGAAATTAACATCTTTCGCCTTTCTTGCGGATATAACGTTCAGTCGACTAGAATACTTGAATATTTTATACATAAATACGGCCAGATCATCGGTTTCTCTCAGTATCTGTGTTTTATGTGTGTTCCAAGTGGAACCTACGAGAGTTGCCAGTATCGCTTGTAGAGAGTAATCATAAATTTGATGCTTTAAATTTGGGACGGCCGTTTTCGCTTTAGCATATGAGCTCATATTTGTTGCTAGATCCTTCGCAACTTTACCACAGGGCTCTATCATGAAATCGATAGAATTAACTTTGAGAAGAAGTTTGTTGAGTATTCTTCGAAAATGCAACCATTCTTCTCCTTCCATGAAAAAGAGACCACGGGAAATTTTGGAATGTTCGTTATTGTAAATCACCCATGCTTCTGGTATAAAGTGCTTTGGTGTTGGTCCTTCTAACTGGAGGAAAATCCTGCGAAATTCCTCAGGAGAATTGATGAAGACTGCTGAAGTGGAGCCCGCATGACTCCTGTATACAGGCCCAAGTTCTTTATGCCGTTTATCAACATATTCGTGAAGTCTTTTTCCCAAACGAGATTCAAACAGAAAGCGAAGCATTCCCAGAAAAGAATTAACTGGATCTACAGGCATCTCGCGAACAGTGCTAGAAGATGATTCTGTTTCATATGACCTTTGTATCATTGACATTCCCTTTTGCCCTTTTTTTGTGGCGGAAAGAGGCTCGGAATTTTTGTACCAACGACCACGAACAGCTTGAATTTGTCTTGTAAAAACTCGTGCAAGTAGAGCGAAAAAATTGTTTCTGGACTTCATTTTATCTTGCACAAATGTTTGCTTCTGACAGATAGAATAAATGCTAGTATGCCTGATAAGCAATTTCTCGACGTAAAAAAGTGTGTTGCAAGACGCACTTGACACTGTCCCATAGAACACGAGCAGTGGATCCGCACGACGAACTGAAGGGAAAACGAGGAGAGAGAAAAAGGAGAAACCTCTGGGGAATGTAGGAAAGGAGTGTATTTTAACTTCGTACAGATTAAGAACTGAACAACGCATCTATCCGCTGAATAATTCTGAAACCAACTGACGCTTCAGAGTCGCTTCTGACAGTGGGGCAGCGTTCGACCTGCCGATTGGCTGCGAGAGTGACAACGGAGTCGCAGCCAAAAGGTGGGAGTCGCCAGCCAGGCTTGCTTGCCTCGGTCTTCCACGCGCCAGCTCTACGCTTACTTAAAATTAATATTAAATTCTAAATCTTTAAAGAAAATTAAAAATACTAAGCATTATCTAAACTTAACAAAATTTTAACCCTTAGCTTAACTCTATTCCAGCTTCATGATTCTGAAGGAACCATTGAGCTGGGTCAAACAGAACGGTAGTTCGGGTTTAATTGATGATAATAATGATGGGAACAATATTGTTTAATTGGAAATTTTAGAAGTTTTATGTTTGGTTAACCCCGAACTACCATTATGTTTTGTAAACATAGAAACGAGTGCACACGCACATCAATCGAGAGATTATTTATCTAAACTATGAATGGTTTGTAGGAAGGGTGTTATATTTGAATATGTGTTTATAATTTTATAAACTTTTCTTTTACCGTTATAATTACCTTCCTTTGTTTTAATTATAATAGATATTTTCCGGCCCCTTTAACGTGCCGGTAATTTGTTTAGATAATTATCTTTTGTTAATTTGAGAAGATGTTCGTTCTTCTGTCGGTTGAGCTCCCCGGCTGAACGGCAAATTCTACTGAGGACAGGTGTGTAGGAAAGAGAGAGAGGGAAGTGATTATGAGAAGAAAGTGAAGGGTGCGCGTTAGAGGGAGAGAAACAGTCGATGGTGCACAAAACCAAATAATTGAATTTTCTACCAAATGATTGAATTTTCAAACCAAAAAGACGAATTTTCAATAAAATAGTTTTATCCTAGACCGAAACAAACTAATTTTTGACAAAACAATTGAAATTCTTAACAAAAAAGATGCCAAAAAGACGATTTTTACACAACAAAGTTTGATTTTCAACAAAGGAAAATAAATGATTTACCAGGAAATCTTGCATTCCTTAATAAAATAATACAATTATTTAAAAATGAATGAATTCTCAACTCAAGAAGATTCCTTTTCAACCAAACAGTCAAATTTTCTAACGAACAGTATTAGAATTTGACCAAAAAAGTTTGATTTTTTTTTTTTTGAATAGAAGAATTTTAAAGCCAAAAAGACTAATTTGCAGAGAAAGTTGAGTTTCTAACCAAGAAAGATATATTTCTATTAAAATTCAACAAAAATATTTTTTAATGGTTTGTTCATTTTTCAACAAAATGTTTGAATTTTGAAGCAGAATAGTCAAATCATCTATGAAACCGTCTAGTTCAACACCTAAAAATTTGTTTTTTTCAACAAGAAAGATAATTTAACAAAAAATCCTTAACCAAAGCAGAATAATTTCCAACACAGCAGTTACATTAAAATTCAAATGTATTTTTTTAAGTATATAATCTAGAATAAAATATTCAAAAACATAATAATGACTTGTTTCGAAAAGAATAAATGCAAAAGGATAAAAAAGCTTACTCGAAAATTAGCTGAAAAATGGAAAATAATTTCTCGAAAAAGTATAAATAATTCCGAATTCGGTGTCTCGGTTTGATATTTCTTCCTTGTGCAGACTTCGAAAATATTTTTGATTTCGCAAGTCAATTTCCCTTTTCCTTCTAATTTTTTTTTTTTTAATAAAATGAATTAAAAATTGTTACAAAAAATTTTTTCTCAAAAACGTATTGTTTACAAAAGTAATCCAACTGTAAGAATTCAACTGTTTTTTTTTTAAATCAATGTTTTTGGATTGAATTTAACCTTTTTTTACGCAATATTAAAATATTTTTTGGTTGTGATATCAACTTTCACATTTTTATCAAGAATGCGTATTTTTTTCTTTTTTTTTTTTTGCAAGTTCAATTGCTGGGTTGGAAGTTGATATTTTTTTTGCGAGTTCAACTATTTTGTTGACAATTTTCCTTGCCCTTGAACTAAAAAATATTTTTTTCGGCAAAAATTTAATTTTTTTTCTTTAAAATTTTTGTCATTAGTTCGAGAATTCTCCCCATGGTCTGAAAAATTATTTAATAGTCATTTATTTCAGAAAAATTTCCTTCCGCTAAAAAATTCCATTTTTATGTTGAAAATGAATTTTTGTTTTTCTGATATGAAAATTAACAACTTGATTGAAAACATGATTAAAACTTTCTTTTTTCTTTGTTGATCGAAAATCCAACTTGAATGTTGTAAGTTTACCTTTTTTTGGGAAATTTATATTTTTCAGTTAAAAATGCATCTTTTTACTATTCATCCTATTTGGTTGAAAATATTAAAAATATTTGGGTAAAAATAAAAAAATCTACTAAAATTTATCCAAAGGAAATTAAATTCTCATTATTCAACAGACAACGTTTTGCATGCAGCACTTTTTCAGCCAACAAGTCACATTATAATCATTACGCTTCGATTTTATTCAATTTTTGCTACGGTAGGAGAAAAATATGTAAAATATATAAAATTGTCATCGTGTCTTATGTCACTGGCTTCATTTTTAATATTTGAAAGCATTTATGCACACTCAGAAAGAATATTCTTTGAATCGAAGAGAATTTCTTCGAATCAATCAATTTTAAAGAAATTATGTAAAAACAATATTTATTTACAACAAAAAATGAATATCCAATAAAATATAATAATTTCTAATAAAAACGATGAATCTTCGCGTGAGTAAATAAATTTTGAATGGAGGAGTTTAACTTTCAACCAAATTTTTCCACTTTCCTGAAGAGGATAAATTATTAACAACAAATGTTATATCAACTTTGAATTGATAACAGAAAAAAAGTTCAATCACTTAAACAAAATAGAATATTTTCGTACATCAATTTTGAACCAAATAATAATACTTTCAACCAAAGAAAATAATTTTCAAATTGTAAGAATTGAAATTGTTAAATTTTGAACAAAATAAGTAAATATTTAACTAAATATTATACATAATTTTCAACCGAAAGAGACGTATTTTAAACCAAGATGGATGACTGTTTGGAAAAATTATTCTATTTCCAAATAGATGAATTAATTTTCTACTGAATAATCATATTTTTAACCAACAGAGATCAATTTTTTAACAATGTTGGAAATTGAAGTAAAAAAGACGAAAGATCTACGAAAGTTTTGAATGTTTAACTTAATAATATGATACTCATAATGATAATAATATTAACTTTTTGACAATTTTGTTGAATTTTTAACAAAATAAAATTTTCTGAAACCCGAATTTTCGGAACATGAAAGACGAGCTATCTGCAAAGGTGTTGAATTTCCAATAAAAATAAATAATTTAAAGTTGATTCTCAACCCCAAAAACGCGTTTAAGAGAAAAAAGTTGAAAAATCAACAAAAAAGACAACATTTTCAGCAAAAAAGGATAACTTTCCAACGAAGTTATTAAATTTTCAGAAAAGAAGTTAGTTCTCAACCAAATAATAGTATTTTTAAACAAAAAAATTTATTCTCAAATAAATTAGACGAAATCGGACAAGAGCGTTCGATTATCATGAACAATAAAGAAAGATTTTTCAGTCAAGAATGACTGGAAGTATCTGAAAGAAAAGTTTCACCAGAATAATTGAATTTTCAACCTCGAAAGTCAAATCTTAAACCAAAAAAGACGACTTTCTAACGAAATTTGTGAATTTTTAATTAAATAAATAAATTTTCAGTCGAAAAATAATATTTGCGACAAAATGGAAATAATTTGTCAACCGAAAAAACGAATTTTAACAAAGATGTTGTTGTTTTTCAATAAAAAAAATTAATTCCAAAACAAATAGATTAGGTTCTTAGCATAATTGAATTTTCAATCCAGAAAGAAAAATTTTGAAGGAAAATGTTAAAAATAAAGCAAAAAAAGAAAAATTTTAACAGAAAAGGATAACTCCTCAACGAAATTGTTCAATTCATTGCTAAACAAGGTAAGATTGCTGAGTCAATAATTACTAAAAGAATCTAAAAAAAAAAAGGTTGTACCCAGAAAGTCAAATTGTCACCCGTAAAAGATTTCTTTCTAGCAAAACTTGTGAATTTCCAACGAAAAAATTAATTCATTGTCAAACAGTAAAATTTTTAACAAAAAGAGAAAAATTCGTCTATCAAAAATACAAAACTTAGCTAAAATAATAAATCTTCAACAAACAAAAAAAAACTGTTGAAGATCCAAGAAAACGAAAACCAACCGTCGTCAAAAAAAACGACTTTCTTCTCAACAAATTGTTTGGATAGACCTGTTTGTTTGTCTATTAGAATCTCTTTGATTTCCATTTCTTTTTATTTTTTGTTTTTGGAAATCCTGATTTTCAACTGAAAATCAGGTTGTCTCGGTTTCGATTAAAATTTGATCTTATTTATTTAAAAATTTCTATTTTTATATTTTTAGAAAAATTCACCTTCATGGCTTAAAAATTCATCTATTTGATTGGATTTTTTTCCTCTCTTGAATGTGAAACCTTTTTCGGTCTCGAGTTCAACCCATCGGTTGAAGATCCCACAATTTTTCAGATAATTTGTCTTCTTCGGTTGAAAATTCAGCTAATTGGTTGAGAGTTGGAATTTCTTCTAAGAAATTAATCACTTTGATTAAAGATTCATTATTCTATTCAACAAATTTTTTTTCCAGTTGAAAAATAAAAATATTTAAAAATTTAAATTTAAATTTAAATTTGAGGATATCATTTTTTAACAATCGGAAAATCAGTTTCTGATAAAAAAAGGGTAACATTTCCAGTTCTAAAAATGGATTTTCTACGGATAATGAGAGAGATTTTCAAACGAGTAGTTTACTTTTCAACGTACCCTCAAAACTTCAAATTTGAACTGGAATTTACCGTTCATTTACATTTTTATTATTTCAAACTTTCTTTTTCAATCTTTCGAAAAAAAAATTTCAACAACAAACGGAACAATTTTTCAACAGAGAAAATTAATCTCTAATAAAGAACAAAAAAAAACCCTAATTTTCAACAAAGTTGATCAATTTTCAACCAAGAAGTTGGATTTTTAACCAAAAAAATACTTTCTTGCAAACAAATTTTCTTTATTTTGAGAATAATCTTTCATTTTTTGATAAATTCTAGAATTTGTAATTAGCCGAGATAAATTCCGAATGCAATAGAAGCCAAAATCAAAATCAAAATTTTTCTCTTTAAAAGTAAATTTTTTCAATTGGAATGTCTAGCATTATATTTTAGGTTGCAAATTTATCTCTTTTGGTTGAAAATTCCACTATTTGGTTAGGAATAAAAATTTGGTTTGTTTGAAAACTAATCTCTTTACTGATAATTTAATTATTCCATTTTGGTTGAGAATTGCTCGTTTGCAGTTTGAAATTCAATTATTTGGTTAGGAGTTGAACTATTTGTGTCAAAAATTTTTTGAATTACCTGCGAATTCATCTCTTTACTTAAAATTAAAAATATTCTAATTTTAGTTAAAAATTAAATTGTTCCTTAAAAAATCCGCTTTTTCAGCTTGAAAATTCAAACATTTTATTGATAATTCATTTTTTTCTGAAAATTTTCATTGTATTGGTAGCAAATTCTGTTTGAAATATAACTATTAAATTTTTCGTTGTAAATTTTTTTTTCATATTCGACAGTTGTTCATTTGAAATTGAAATCTCTTTGTGTTGAAATGTACAAAATATTGAATTCCTCAACCATGCTTTACTGAAAGTGGAGTTTCTTTGTTATTTGGAAATTCAATTATGTTGTTGACATTTTCATCGATTTGTTGAAAATCCAATATTTTGTTAAGAAGTTATCTCTTCGAGTAAAACATTTGACAGTTTTCTTAAACATTCATTTTTTCATAGTAAATACGTCCTTTGAATAAAAATTTAAACTATCTTCAAAAAAATCCGACTTACCAGCTTGAAAATTCAATTTTCTTATTCAAAATATTACAGTTGAAACTTTTTTGATAAAGAATTATGCTGATTGTATAAAAGTTTATTCTATTGACTAATAATTTACCCAATCCATTTTCGGCTTTTTCTTTAATTTTTAACCAAGATGAAATTTCTGGAATTGTGGAATTTTCAAGCAAAAATAGAAATAAAAAAAAAAGAATAATTTTCAATAAAATAGTAGCTTATTCAATCTAAAAAATATAAATATTTAACAACAACAAAAAGTTAAATTGTGGGAGTTTTGAACTTTCGTTCAAAATTCAAAAATGTTGTTGAGAATCCGCCTTTTTTCAACTTCAAACTATTATGGCCGAAAATTAAACTTTTTACTGAAAGCTAAACTCTTTTTTTGAAATATACATTTGTTTGAAAATTCTTCATTTCAGTTGGGAATTCAAACATTGGGTTGAAAATTCGCTTTTTTGTAGAAAGTTAATCTTCTTATTCCAAAATTTATTGTTATAGTTGAAAATTCAGTAGCTTTGTAAGAAAATATAATTCTATTGTAGGAAATTCATCGCTCTTGTTGAAAATTTAAATATTTGGTTAAATTTCGTTAAAAACTTATTATTTTTAGTGTAAAAATTGGCTCGAATTTTTTTTCTCTCTTGCGACTAACAAATTTTTTTGGTTAAGAAATCCACTCTTTTATTGCAAATTTGTCTTTTTGGGTTGAATTATATATTTTTTCAAGGATAATCCAATTTTTTGGTGGATCGTCAATTCACTTTGGTTTTAAATTTGAAACTTTTTTTCAAATCTCGACTCTATTGGTTGAAATAGCTGATATTATATTTTTTATCAATAATCAATTTTTTTCTTTGTTTAATTATTTGATCAAAAATTGTCCGTTTATGTTGCAAATTCAATTACTTGTTTAAAACTCTTTGGTTCAAAATGTATATCTTTTGTTAAACATTTATTATTTTAGTTGGAAATTTATCTGTTTCGTTAGAAGTTTGTTGTCTAAACTTGAACTATTCCGTGGAAAATGAAATTTTTCAAAAAACACTCATTTTTAACAAAAGAGTTCTACTATTAACCAAATGGGCGCCTAGAAGCCCAGTGGCGCCATTTTGCTAGAGCGGCCCTGTTGCAGTATGTTTTCTGTGAAAATCTATTTGGGGTCTTTTGTTCGTTAGGATTTTAGAATTGTGACTTTTGTGATAGACAATCAGGGCTGTCAAAGAGCAGGTGAACCGGAAACGGAAGCTAGTTGTTTTCGTTATGTATATGAGTCTAATGAAATTTTTTTTCACCGTAATCACATCTTTCTCTCAACTGACCCACGATTTATTTAATTGTAGATTTTTATCGTAGTCATCGTTGGCTTATAAATTCCTTAATTTTATAGGTTAAAAATTGAACTTTTTGTTGAAGATTTAAACTATTTAGTTGGAAATAAACTTTCTTCTAGAAAATTTGTATGTTTGAACTAAACAGTTACATTTTCCAAAAAAAATCAGATTTCTCAAAATTGTAGATGCCTAATAAAAAGTTCAATTCTTCAAAAAAAAAAAAGCTTTATTTTAAAACTGAGAAGATGAATTTTCACTTAAGCAGTTGCATTTTTGTTAAAAAAGATAACATTTCCACCAATTGAGATAAATTTGTTGAATTTACATCAAAATTGTTAAATCATTTAACAATCATTTTTATATATTTTTGCTAAAAATAATTTAAGAAAAAAATCAGAGTAAAATCATCAACCAAAAATTGATTAATTTTTTATCAAACAGTTGTATTTATACCAAGAAAATTAAATCCCTAGCAAATAGAATAAAGACGTTAAATTAATATTAAAATTGTTGAATTTTTCAGCAAAGAAGAAAAAGTTATTGCAAGAAAATTATTCTCAACAAATTCTCAACCAGATATAAGAATGCTCAACCAAAACAGAATAATTTACTGAACAACATGACGAATTTTTGACCAAATAGTTGAATTTTGCAGAATGGAGTTGAATTTAAAAAATTCATTTTCAAGCCAAGAAATTACTGTTTTTAGAACAAAATACGAATATAAAAAAAATCGTTCAATTATCATTAAAAAAATCTGCCCGCTGCGCGGGCACATTCTCATCGCGCGCTTCGCTTCGCTCGCAAGTTTGAGCGCGCCTAGGGCGCGCGTCTTCCGGATCTCGCGCTTCGCGCTCGATGGTTATCTTACCTCGCGCTCCGCGCTCGGTTATGAATTTACCTCGCGCTACGCGCTCGGCCTTTGTACTTCCCTATTGTTAAATGCAAAGCTTTTAAAACTTTAAAGCAAAATGTCAACTAATTTAATTTGATGAATGCAAATTCTCTTTTGTTAAAGCTTCTCCGGCTTAAACGAATACATTCTCATCACGTGTCTCGCGCTGCGCACTTGATCAAAGTTTGGCCAAAACGGTAGAGAAGTTTTTTTTACCTCAATTTTCACATGTTGTGTAGTTTTTCTAGAAATTCAATATTTTGATTCCTAATTTCATTTTTTACGATTCAAACAAAAGCTACGTGTCCAATGGGAAAAATTATAACAAATTTACAGACATTTTTCGGATGAAAAACTTTTCTCTATCAATCTTCTATGTTAGCATTAGTCATTTTTTCAAAAATTTTATTATTTTATTTTTATAG
>WSXT02222860.1:0-16809 GCA_011762715.2 Neuroterus valhalla | reverse complement strand
AGAAGTTGATAACACATTTAAAGATATTTTCCTGGTAAAGAACTTGCGTCTATTTGATTTTTCCTAAGCTTGTGTCAGGTGTCCAAAAGTTTTTTTTTTCATTTTTTATATGCTTTTGTATAAATGGAGCAAACACTACTTGTCCTTTTAAAAGCTAATTCTACCAAATTTGTAGATCTTGTTTCGCTGCATAATTTTAGTTCATTTATATTTTCCCGTACCTCACATAGTTTCACCAAAAAATGAATCTTTCTTTTTTCCACTATTTTTTGTGCGACGAAAATGTGAATTTTCGATTTTTCGAGAAAACTCGGAAAGTTGTAAAGATCATCCTGGACGGCTCCCAAAAGTTAACATTTTTTTTCTTCGAACTTTTTTTCATATCTTGCGTTGTTCGCGTAAAAATGCTCATTGTCATTTATATTTTCGAATTTTCAAAATGCCACAACTCTGAAAATTCGGTTTCATTAAAAAAGAATCATGAAGATAAATTGTTTCACTTTTCACCTGCTACAAGAAACCGTACTTACAATTTTTGAGTCTTGGAAAGAAAAGTCCAAGCAAAATTTCAAAATGCTCCCCCTCTTTTATTTTTCATCCAAAACAGCTGGTGAACGTACTTGAATTGTATTATTGGTCCCTCAAAATGGTTCACAAAGCACGATCGAATATGATCATTCTTTCGAAAGTTATCGGGTTCAAAGATAATTTTTCATTATTTTTTGTGCGATCCAAAATTGAATTTTTGATTTTTAAAGAAAATTCATGAAGTTGTATTCACAATCTTGTAGGGCTCCCAAGAAGAAACATTTTTGCTCTTTGACTTTCTTTTCAATATTGCGTTATTTGGCTGAAAATTATCATTTTCCTCTATATTTTTTAATTTTGAACTTGACCTGTCCTATTTGGTCCCTCAAAATGTGTGCCAAAACACAATCCGATCCGATCATTCTTTCGGGAATTATCGAGTACACAGATTACAGCCTGCGGACTGCAGACAGACAGACACCTTCGTAAAAACCATTTTTTCTGACTCAGGGGGTCTCAAAATGTGGAGATTTCATCAAATTCGCGAAAGTCAATTTTCACATAAAACCGACACCTTCTCATTTAGAATAAGAATGTAATGAAATATATATTTATCGAATAAGATAAATAATTGGTAAAATAAATTCTACATTTGAATTAAAATAGGAGAAGGGTTGTCTCATGAAAGGAGGCCCTGAATTTTAAATCCAACGGAAAGCAACAAATATGATTGCGCACGAACAAATAATAAATAAAGAACAATTAAAAATATAAATAAAATAAGGGCGAAAGCCCAAAATTCCGCTTGGAACGTGAAGACGAGTGACTGGCAATTGAAGGAAATTACGAGAATTCCAGCAAGAAACGGAAAGTCAGAAATGGGATCGATAAAGTAGAGTGTGACTTTAATGATATATAACGATATGTAATAAGTAATTAAAATTCTGTAAGAGAGTATTGCTTTATTTAAAGGTTTTTACGTTTATATAGTGGTCTGTTCTTTATTTTTCATTTGTTCGTGTGAAATCCTATTTGTTGCTCTCCGTTGGATTTTACTTTGACTTTATCTTTGATTTTTAATGCGTACCTGGTATGTTTATTTTTCGTTTTCCTTACTGACCTGCCTCCTTTTTAAATTCAAATTTTGAATTTGTTTCAACTATTATTTATCTTGTTCCATAAATATATATATGTATATTTTTTTTCTGCATTATTTGTATGTTGTTTTACAGACTAAATAAAATATGTTTTGACTGATTTGGGTCCAAACCAGTGACCGAAACGTTTCAAAAGATTTATCGTTTCTTTTTATTTCGACCTTCATTTAGATACCTTCCTTCGTTATTTAATTCAAAAAAGGTCGACACTAAACGTACAATATCATCATGTAGGATTTTGAACATTGCATTAAAATATGGGGATTCTTCCTAATTGTTTCCTTTTTCTTTTGACATGGTTATTCTTCACTTCACAAGGAATGGTCAACTATCAAACATAAACAAGCAACTCATTTCATATTGTCTCTTATTATTTAGCTGAAAAAGTTTTTTATTTTTTTTATTTTTGTAAGTGCGTTATTATGATTAGAAGAAAAAACATTCGTCCTATTGAAAAATAGTAAGCAGTAAATTTGTGTATTTTTTTGAGGTGAACAATTTTGGTACTTATAATTTTATTCGTGTCTCCCATAGTTTTGGTCAAAAATCAAATTTTTCATTTTTGGTAACATTTTTCACGATTCGAACGAAAATCATACATCTTATGAAAAAAGTGGCTTCATAAAAATTTTTAGATCGTTTTAAAATTAATAATTTTTGTCCTTATCATTTTTTCACACCTTGAATAGTCTCAGCGGAAATGTGCATTGATGGTTTTTAAAAAAGCTATTTCGATGAATAAAACCAGAACCATTTAATGAACTCGTACTTTCTTTTCCGTCTTTAAAAAAGTGTGCCAAAGCACAATCCAATATGATCATTCTTTCGAAAGTTATCGAGTTTTTTCTGACTCAGGTGGTCTCAAAACGTGGAGAATAAATTAAATCATCGAAACTCATTTTTCACATAAGACCAATGCCTTCTCATTCAGAATGAGAATGTAAAAATCATCTATGAAAAAAGACAACGATATCAACCAGTGAACTAAAATTACATCATGATAACCCTGACTGGAAAGAAAACAGAAACCTTTAAAATGGTAAACTACATTCAAGAAGCCTGATACAAATCTAATTTCTAAAAATCGAAGGGCGAAAAACCATCACATGAAGTAGGACAAGGATATGAGTAGTATGTAACGTTAATTCCATAACCACTCGTGTCTGATTAGAGCGTAGGTGTCCTGGTTGGCCTCCTGGGACGTGAGGGCGACAGCGAGAGGCTAGAGGTGGTCCAGTGGTCAGGAAGGGGTATTACAGCCATGGTGCGGTATGGGACTTTGGGGAATGTGAGAGCATTTAAGCGTGAATGGTTTTTGTAACTGGGCAAGCGTAAAATTGCCTAAACGCTCTGTACCTTCTCCCGTTTTGCACGAATTCATTCGATATATAATTACAATTACAATTACATATATGTGTGAGCTTCCACGCATCTACTCCGACGACCAAATGCTTCCACAAGAATCCACCCACTCGAACTTATGAAATAGTTGATCCGTCGCCAATTACTCGTTCACGCTGTTTTTTGACACAATATTGACATTAGTCTAAATTGCTCTTCATCCAATTTATTATGAAAGCTTGAATTTCCTATTAATTCTCTTTGAATCCCTTTAAAACAGTCAAATTTTACTGTCAATGACTGAGATTTTCTCGAGGATGATGCGATTTTTTTTTGATTGATTACCCTTCTTGTACTGTCTAGGATCTCGAAAGTATTGGATTTACACTAGGAACCCTCGGGGCCCAGGCCCAGGGCGGCAAGATTTAGGGATCAGCAAGTATTTGGTAAAGATGATTTCTGAGTGAACACTTTCAACGTTATTCTTGAAAACCTCCATACAGGATTGAGAAAGAGATGCGCAGCATATGAAGGAATTGATGAACAGTTCTCAGTTATTCCTCATTTCGGCTACTTAAGTCCCAGTGTGATTCGTTAGAAGTCAACAAATTTGAGAAACATATACAAAACTTTTCGATACTAATTGCTAGTATATAATAGCTAGTTATATTTATTTTCAAGGATTATTCAAAGAATTACTCTTTGAATTGAAGAAAAAATTTTCATCAGCAAATCTCATAAAAAAATTACTCACAGTACAAGCCGATTGGAGTCCAAAAACGCTTTTTATTCCGTAAATTTTTAGGAGTAAAAAAGAAGATAAAAATGAATGCAATATCTTCTTTCATAACTATCTAGATAGATTTTATTGCTCCAAATGAACCAAGTAAAAAACGATGTTTCAAAAAAAGAGTTGAATTTTCAAACCGAAAGGTGAATCTTGGAATAATGAATTTTGAACAAAATAGTTAAGCTTATAGGCAATTCTTTGAGAAGTAGGAAAATTGATGAAAAATATTCTTCTCAATCTCATGCGGCACATCCAGACTTAAAAAAAAATATTTAGAGACTTTTTGTAAAAAGTCTGGATGTGACGCATAACATTGAGAGGAATATTTTTTATCAATTTTTCTACTCCTCAAAAAATTGTATTATTATTCCCAGATTAAAAAAAGTTTGGACTTAAAAAAGTTGAACTTTCATTAAAATAAAATAAATTTCCTGCCAAGAAGATAAATTTTAATAATCCAAAATTCAGGACAAAGTCTCAAATTTTTCCTTTTTTTCAACGTTTAATTTTTGAGGAAATTTTCTCGTAAATTGAGAAAATGAAGATTATTTTGGTCATACGTGACCGAAATAATTTTAATTTTCTCAATTTACGAGAAAATTTCCTCAAAGATAAATTTTGTCTCGAAAAAGACGAATTTTTAAGAAAATACATCAGTTTTCACAAAATTGTATTTTTAGGTCAATGAGACGAGTCATCTAAAGAACATTTGACATTTTTAACCCAAATATATGATTTTTCAATAAAAGAAAGAATTTTCAAACATAAATACAAATTTGCACCAAAAAGTGGGAGTTTCATCTCGGAAATATGATTTTTTGAATAAGAAAGGTTATTTTCTGTCATATAGTTTAATATTTGGAAAAAGGATTCATTTTTTTTTTTATTTTGGGATCAAGAAAAATTTTTAAATGAATGCAATATCTTCATTCATAACTAACAGAATGGATTTTTTGGGCTGCAATTACAATCAATTTTTATGTGTATATTTAATGTTATTTCAGCAAAAAATATTTAATATATTGTTCTATAACTAACTGGAATATAATGGATTTTTTGGGCTCCAAATTACCTAAATAAAAGACCATGTTTCAATGGAAGAGTTTACTTTCCAGACCAAGAGCTAAATCTTGAAAGAAGAAAAAATTGCTGACCCAAAAAAACGAGTTTTCAAGAAAATACATCAATTTTCAACAAAATTGTTGTATTCTTGAGCCAATGATACGAATCATCTAAAAAAGATTTGAATTTCCAACCCAAACATACAATTTTCCAATAATAGAGGTAATTTTGGAACATATATGTAAGAATTTTGTACGAAAAAATAGGAGTTTAAACTCATAAATGTAATTTTTCAAACGAAAGGTTATTTTTCCCAAATAGCTTGATATTTGAAAGAAAATTTTATTTTTCCAAATTTAAATTCTAGGAGTGATAAGAATACAGAAATTTAAAAAATGGATTTTTCGGACTTTAATTACAATAAATTTTCACGTGTATATTTAAAGTTATTTCAGAAAAAAATATTCATTTTACTTTTATTATCAATCTCCCAGCACTTATAGAATTCATGAAATCTTAAAAATAAAGAGCTAAAAATAATCTAATGACGTAGTTATAATATATCATTCAGATAAAACATAAAAAAAATATATTCTACGTTGAAGTATCCGAATTAAACATGACTCGGGACACCACAAATTTTAACCCTGCGCTGGTCGTTTCTCACAAGCGGTAAGAATTTTTGGGTTAGCATAAAAGGACCATTTTGATCGCTACTTTCAGCGTATAATATTCTGCGTAAGGGAATCACATTGTATATAGTAGTGTTAGGTTAGGTTAAACAACCTGCTTTTTGTGCGTTAGAAAAATGAGGAATATATTTCTCGTGTGATGACTTTGTGCCCTTGTAATGTAAACAAAAGACTACACATCTGATGTCTGTTTAACAACAAGACTTTTTGTAATTTTGCTGCCTGTTTACTTTTTTCTCAGACTGTCTTAGACATATTGAAGTCTCCAAATTGTTTTTGTTCCATCAAAGTTTTTCTAGACAGTCTGAGAATTGTGCGGTTCTTCTCGCACTAAGTATTGAAATATCTTGTAAATTTTTAAAGAAAGGGGCTTTCAATTTTTATAACATTTTTGTACCCGTCCAGGATTCCCAGACTGAGTTCTATACTTTTATAGGACAAATTTTTTTCCGTGTATTTATTACATTAGCGTCGATGAATTGCAGCGCAGAACGTTCACTTTCATGTTTGAAGAAAATCAAAAACTGTTTACGTTCTACTATAAGCGGAAGCCAGCTTACTAGCTTAGCTGTTCTGTGTATTGAGTCAGACTTACTAAAACGTTTGTATTGTGGGGACCTAATAACACAGTTTGGAGAAAAAAAGTCAGGCACGTTTACCTTTGAGTAGAAGAATATCCTATACTTCATAGCAATTATTATCTTGTAACCTGTTAAGCCATTGCAATTGTAAGTTTTTGATATGTTCATATTGTTACGCGTTGTCATTTCATTTATGATTCAATAACTCCATCAATCCTTCACAATATAAAGAAAGGTAGACGGAATATCTCTTTTCTTATGGATTGAAATGATGATATAAACATAAAACACGCTATTGTGGATGGTAGTTCCGATTCGAGAAAGACGGTAAGAGGAATATAGAATTGTAAGAGGAAAAATAATTTGCAGATATAATTGGTGCGAAACTGTGAGCATATGGAGATGAAGGAGTTTCAATTTGGAGCATGTTCAGCATTTCAACATACCCTCAAAGGTATTAACGGGTTGAGTTTCTTTCTGGATTACGAAAGGTGCCATTTCCGAGCCGCGAAAGGACATCGAAACGCATTACCGTTGCGCGCTCAGTATAATTCAACCGATTACGTTATGCTTAAATATTTATCGGGCTGCATTAGGGAAACATGAGCCCTCTCTATGCATGGGAGTGCAGCACGTGGGATCACCATCCCTTTTATACCGTCCACCAGTACGAAACCACCAGTAGCAGAACTCCCAGAACCAGAACTTGCAATGCATCCCCAACACCTCCCCTCCCTAGTCACCAGTTTCACGTCCTCCATACCGCGAACCAGAAACTAAATTCTCCGAAACGAGCCAGCCGAGCATGGTCACAATTACCACGGTACCCGCGGTATAAAATTGAACGACCACGGCGTTTTTCGAGTCTGCGGTGGAGAGGAAAAAAATTTCGAGTCGGGACGTTTTTACTTTTAACTGGCTCTCTTCTTTATTTTCATTTATTTACCAAGTAGAAACACACGAGCTTTCCACTTTGAAACGTGAACTCAACTCTCTTTAATCAATTGTCGACGTAACCTCTTTCCTCTTTTTCAGTAGGAAATGTTTGGTACTTCTCTGTTTTTCAACAGATGCTCTTAGCTTCGACAAAAAAAAGTATCGAGTGAATGTTGAAATAACTTCCAGTGAGAAATTTATTCCCTAATATCGCGAAAAGATTTCTGGAAATTTTTAGGTTGATTCATTGAAAATTGACGGAAATATCCATTATGTAAGAAAACAGGCGTGGCCGTATACGATTGCGTCGTTACCAGATTCAAGGGTTTCTCAACGTCAGTACTCTCATCTGTATACTCTCCTATAAAGGACTTGTCTCTTTGAAAATTAAATATTAAAAAGGCTGCCTTTTCCCTTATCTAATAGAAAATCGACTGCTTTATATTTCATTGTTTCCAGTGACCGAGCAAATAAATTAAAATAGGAAAATTCGTGCTCTGCAAGTTGTTTCAACCTTTATTTTGTTTCCTTCCTTTTAGTAATAAAGAATGTAAACAAACCGTCCCATGCCTCTGTCTTGAAATTTTTACTCTGAAAAAGGTTCAGTGTCCCAAATTGTTTCAGGCTGTGCAGATCGCTCTCTGATTCATTAGATTAAATCTAATATTGTATATTTGTCCTGTGACTGTGAGACAATATAATCCATAATTTTCAGTTACTTTTAAGTTTTGGAATTATGTCAGAACTTCAAGTAGGCCGTAAAAGATTTCGCGACGAGAGCAAGTGGAAGAGAAATGTCACAAAAAATTGCAGAAATAAGGTAATAGAATATTGATAATCTCATCACATTGAAAATATTTCATTCAAAACGATTATTGGCATATTGAAATTTTATATGCAATAAAATTGAAAACTTCGGTTACACGCTTAGTTTAAAGTTCGTTAAAGGACTTCGCACGTAAAAGTGACAGCTTTCATATGTTCTAAAAAAGCGTTTCTTAAAAGTGAGGAGGGCGTCTAAAATTTTGAGTTTTCAAGCTCTCATATAACCAGATTTGACATTCAAAAGCTCCATAAATCCCATCAAACTCAAAATGTATATCCCTTGAGAAAAAAGATGATTTTGCAAATTTTTGACAGAATCAATGATGATGTTGATATCGACATGTCCTTCACGGTTTCTCTTTACAATTAGTAACAAGGTTTGAATAAAAAATTATTTTCAGAGTTTCATCATTACAAACATATTTCATCATGTTTTGAAAAAATTTCCACGATTTAAAAATATATTTTGGGCGTTTTTTGCGCTATCTTCTATTGTTTCGCTGTTTGTTTCAGTGAAAATTGTTTGAAACATATAGAATATTACTTTTTTCTGATGATGAGATGATCAAATATTTTTATAAACAATCGATTATTGTTTATATCAATTTTCTCTTAGAATAGTGATAGAAAGTCGTTGTTTTTTTCTGAAATTTTCAACTTATTTTTAACTCTTGACCTGAAGTGAAATGATCTGAGTTGAAAGAATAATTGTTTATAAGAATCATTATTATTGGCAACTGTATTTTTTTCGAAAAATGCTATGAACTTGCGGTTTTTCAAAAATTTCCAACTTGTTATTAACTTTTCAGTGTGAGTGAGACAATAATTAATTTAAATTGATCAAATATTTGTTGAAACGATCTATTATTTTTTATAACTTCTTTCACTTAGCGTGATGCTAGAAATTTGCGATTATTCTAAGATTTTGCGGGTTTGCTCTTAAATCAGTTTTTTATAGATTATTTACTGGACTGCTCCTAATAATTTAATTCTTTTCTGTTGTAAGACATTCTTTTTCTTCAAATCGATATTTTTTGTAGATTATTTTGTTGCTTATTGATTATTTGCCCATTACTAAAAAATTGTGAAATCTTGGAGAAAATCCAACTTCCTCGCATTTTTCTAAGAGAAGATAGTTATAAACAATAATGAACTGACTAAAATAGTATGTATATTAGCTTCTATTTCTCATTACCTCACTTCAAGGAAAAGTTGAAAAAAGTTTGCTGATTTCAAAAAAAGACCGTAACTTCGTAGCAGTTTTTCAAGAAATCATTGTTCTAAATGAAAATGACTTTTTTAGCAATGACAAAGAACTGCTTCAATGTACATAATTATTAATACTCTACAAAGCAGTGAAATTCATGATAAATAATTTATTGACTCAAAAGTAAAATAGATAATTATACACATGTTAGAATAAAGTAGAATCCCTGTTGGATGATAATCTGTCAAGAAAAAGTTATTAAATTTGTGATACAGTATAAAAAGATTCAGAAGTAATGAAGAGAGTATCTAATTTAAATAGTCCTGTGTTACAACTCTTATAAAATACATTACAAATGATCAGAAATTATGATAAACAAGTGTAACGATGTCTTTTGTTATTAAGGAATAAATATGATAAAATATAAAGCAGTCGATTTTCTATGATTTCTATGCCTTTCTATATTTCCGTGAATTTTTAATGATTTGACTTCAAAATTTCCAGAAATATTTCCCCAATATTAAGGAACAAATGTCTCACTGGAAATTGTTCCAAATTCGAAGTTCACTCGATACTTTTATCCGTCGAAGCTAAGAAAACGTGCTCACCGTCAGGTCTCCATTTGCAATAATTATTATTAACCGATTGGCATTTTTTACTTGTTTTTCCACATTTTAGGCATCGCTAGGGTATAATGCATGTGTATTTGCCAACATTTTTTCATCACTTTTTCATTTTTATTATCAAAAATATAAATGGGATTGAAAAACTTTATATGAAAAAAGTTCCGTCTTGTTATTATCTACAAGCGCATATTTTTACAATTTAATTTTTTGAGTTTCGAAATTTAGATTTCACAAGACGTTTGGACAATACTTTTCAGCGTTTTCAAGCGCTCGTCCCCCTACTGCATCCGGGCCCTTCTGTTGATGTCGAATAAGTGTAGCAAGATTGTACGCAACGTTGGCAAGTTGTACCCAAAGTTTGTAGAATGATTATCTATTTGCTCTGTTCAGAAAACGTGCAATTAGTTTCCTATACATAACTGTTCCATTTCCATAGAAAAATAGAATCTTTACATAAAGATTTACTATTACAAGACTTTGGCTAATATTTTTGAAAAGTCGACTTAGAGAGAAAATTATTAGAGTGTCCCAAGTTTGTATCTTAATAATACTTTGGATGAAATGTGTAAAAACACTAAGTAATTATCCAGGAATGTTATTAAAGAAAAAACATTCAAAGTAGTTAAACCGTGCCTTAACGTAGACGTCGCGAAGTAGATAGGATCGCGTAATTTCCATGGGCACACGCGGTAATTCTAAGGACCAAAGAGATGGATAGAGAGCAAGAGAGACGAAACACGAGACAGGAAGATGGATAGATTTTGAGCGGAAGAAGGAAGCAAAATGTGGAAGAAGAAGGACACTCCTGACTTATCACCCCTCGTAAAGGAACACGGCAAGCGGCGCTGCACAAATTCGAAACACAAAGCGCCGCCATTTCTCCAGAACCTTTCTTGTTGGAGACTCTTGGAGAAATGAAGGAAGGAACTTGAAGAGAGAATTTTCAAAAGAGAGCGAGAGAGAGAGAGAGAGTACCTTATACTGCAGGAGGGTTGGGCTTTGACCAAAGGTATTCATGAACATAGCGAGCCTCGCGGATTAGCATGTGAAAGAACGCTTTGCTCGTCGCTCTCCATCTCCATTGCAGTACAGACAACCATCTATTCCCTTTACACTATTTTCCCCTCACCCCGTCATTACGCCATATTTTTTGCTAAGCCACTCGATAGCAGTCATGAACCACTATGAAAGTGCCGCGCCAGCTAATCGTCATTCCCCTTATCCTAACCTTTAACCCTTACTGAAAATCACCCTCCGTTACTAAACCTTTCTAATTGATTACACACCATCTAACACAGCTATCATCCGTTATTGTTATCCGCCTAGTCATACGCTCCCCTTTAGATAAACATATGAGGAATAAATAAAGATAATATCGAGTTTTAGATTAGGTTTTCAAATCAGAAAAATTCTTTGCTTGTTCACATATATCGATGTTCTATAGAATATGATGGGTCATCTTCATGTTCCAACATTTTTTTCATTTGATCTTTCCAATAGATTTATTGATATGGAGCACAAAAAACATGCCTGACACTTCGAATATGCGTTAATAAATTATGGAAATCACTGTCAAGCCGACTGGAGTGAAATACTAGACATGAATCCAGTATGGTATTAGGCGAATGTGACACTCTGTCACATAAAGGATCATGAAGTTCACATTCAGCGGCTTTATAATTTGAGGAATATGAAGATTCCGTTGCAATTTCAGTAAATAGTTCAAAATATAGAGGACCACGTTTACTTGCACTGAAAAAAAAGGTTTTTCCCACCAAGAATACAAAATATTTTTATTCGAGTTTTTAATATCCCGTATAAGTTTCTGAATTTCAAAAACCTTATACTTTTCTCCCGAAAATACCGAAGTTTTTTCCATAGCTAAAGGCTGATGTGTCATTACCATAGCATAAACGCGACGGCGGCCCCACGAATTGTCTGAAAAATACTGTATAATATTACGACATTGTTTTTAATAATTGTATTTTCATTTAAATTTTATATCTGGAATGTGACTGGGATATTTATTCAAGGGTCATTGCTTATTTTTATAAAAAATCCATAATGTAAGTTCGTAATACATTCTTTAATAGTAATTAATTGTCGTCATTGTATTTTCGTTTATTGAAACATTGGAATTAGTAAGGAATTGCAAGTTTCGAATGGGTTGTTCGATATACAAATTTATTGTGATAAAATAAAATTATGAATCAAGCCGTTAAAAGTAACTTGCAGTTAAATTTTCTAATAATTCATTTATCAATTCAATTTTTGGTATATAAGTCACAATAAAAACGTCCGGAAAAATAATATAAAATATTTATCACTCGAATCTGTGTGAACCAAGTGAGGTCAAGTCAGCCATATTTTTATTTTGGTATTTTGCTGAGAAGGAAGCCGGTTTTTTTTCTAATCAGCTTACTTATTAGTGAAGGAAAAAACTTGGGATTTTTATAACTAAAATACCAGTTTCTTTAGGGGGAGGAAAAATTTCCTGAGTGGAAAAAAACAATTTTTTCACTGTGGTTCCCGTCGAATTTTCATTTTGTTTATAGAGTTTAATTTTAACAAATTCAAATTTGGAATGTAACTGAGAACGAGGCTTATGAACCCTAGCTGTACAAAATTAATACATTTGATTTTTTAGAATAAGCAACAACTCAACTGGGTGAGATAGACATGCCCTCATATATTTCCAACCAATTTTCAGTATTTATGCATAATGTATCCATTTTTCTTACGGTGAAGCTGCTAAATATAATAACCTTTTATATTTGGTCACGTGAAAGGCTGTCAAATGCCTGTAAGATCTATTCGTAAATTTTAATTCATTTAACGTTACATTCATGCATGGATGTTTCATGCAAAATCCATCATTCACAAAGCAGGCAATTGAATGCATTGATTTTATGGATGCAGTTTAACTCTTTGAACTATATTGACTTCATTATTCAATTGACATTTTTATGTTAACTCAAAACGAGTAATGGAATCTCAGAATATCAATGTTATCATGGATATTGAATCAAAGATTTTGCTCAGTTGGAATGAACCATCTTTCCAAAAAAGTATACAAAATCAACTAAAATGATGCGTCTAATAATCCTGTGTAGAGATAAATACTTCCAGAATGGAATTCCTCTACGTACATACACTTCTGACAGAAAGTTTGAGTTTGTAAGCAGAACCATTTGGGAGATTATAAAATTTCGCATCGAATCTCCTGGGCTTATTTCATTATAAAACACAAGTCAAAAGATTTTCTGCTTCAAGTGAAAAAGTCTGTTTAGCAAAATTTATATTTATGAATCTTGACTTTGATCATTTGCCAAATCTAGAAAGCTGGTACCAACAAATTATAAAAGTTATATCATTGAGGACAAATATAGTATGTTTCTGAAAAGGATTCTGGAGTTACATCTTCTATCAAGTGAAGATAAACGACGAATCTTTTATTTTAGGCCTCTGAAATTTTCATCAGCACAGATAAATATTATTTTTTGTGAATACTCAGCTTTTATGATTCTTTCAAATTCATAAAGACACTTTGATAGATTTCGCGAAGATCCTATTTCGAGATTTCAAAATGCTGAAATTGCTAAGAAAAACTTTCCTCTCGAAAGTTTAACATCTTTAGGCTCGTTTATAAAAAAAAAGCATTCCAAAAATTTGATTTATTCGTAAGTCCTTTATACTTGAAAGACAAATTCTCTTAGACTCATAAGATTCAGAGCTTTTGTGAGATGTCATTGTTTATACGCTAGTTCTGAGAGAAAAATCAAATAACCGAATTAAGGAATTTCATAGTCTGCAAGTTAATGCTAAAAAGCCGAATCCAAATACTGTTTCCGAATGAATATCGGTTTTATAAACTTATTGTCAGTCTGAGACAATGAACGCAGACTCATGAATCAGAAATATCCTATTTGAAATTAAATATGACCATAATAAACAATTTATCCAAACAAATTCAACAATTTATCGGTTTCTCGAAAGAGAAAAATTTTTTGCTCTGAAGTTGATGTTATTTATTATTATTTCAAATATTTTTATAGAAACATTTTATTGAAAGATTATCATAAGATCAAAAATAAACATATGAATTGAGATACATGTGATAAATACAAGAATGTAACATAAATGCATACATGCAAACAATCAGTCAAAAGTTCGAAGAAGGATTTGATTCAAGGTGCCAAACAGAGAAATTTCTACATTTTTACAATCTTAAGGCATTGCCTGATGAATAGCGGTGTACTTGCCTTTTCATATTCAAGGTCAAACATGGAAGGGGAGGTGAAAACTTTTTAATTCTTTCATCTGCTTTTTTGAAGCTATTCGCAAATATAATAAACGTAGAACTGGGGTTGAAGAAAATGAAAATAAACTTGATCACTGAGATCAGAAGTGAAGACGGATTGAAAACAGTGTTAGAGCAGAACATTTTCTTTAAATATTTTACAGCAAAAACATTGCAGGTTGATAGGAACATACTGGATACAAAAGCTGATCAAATTGAAAGAAGTTCTCAAAAAAGAAAAATGTGAAAAAGTGCATGGAGATTTTTGACAGTCAACAAAAGAACTCTACGGAACGCTGTATGATCCTGACACTATAACTTCAAACTTGTACTTTCTGGAATTATGTCTTCGATGCAAAAATGTTCAGAAGAATCAGCAATTAAAACATATTCTATCGAAAGATCCTCGTATATTCCCCGGAATTTCTCAATAAATTCTCCTGAATATGATAATTGAGTTCGTGACCACTGACAGGTGAGTTCCATTAAAGCCATTGGCGGCCAATGGCATCTTTAATTACATTATTCCCCTGTGAAAGGAAGCCTGTCACTAAGCCTCAGCTTCAACATAGCAGCTATAGCAAAAGAGATATCTTGTAGCGGAGGTAGGCGCTTGTCACCAGCGAGAAGCGATACGTCTTACTCCACCTCGGATTTGTGCGAATTCGCATCCCAGTCTGTGAATGCGTAATGGCGTAGTAAGCGCGTTCAAGTATAGTAATACAGACTCGTGTGTGCGGTCCTTTGAGGATATTCATGAGAGGATTACCATGTGAAACGCCTAGTAGAGCTAGGTGCTAGGCTCTTCGACTTCTTCTCTCCTTCTCTCTCCCACACTCTGATCGACTTTCTTACTCCTTTCTCCTTCCAATACCATACATATATACTACTTTCTGAGTATCTACCTCTTTTCTTTTATCATCCTCGTTTCCTATCTCCCCTAAATGCCTATGTAAGTCCTTGCAGTTTCTCTCTTCCTTCCTTGTCACGACTATCTCGAAACTCCGAAGCGCTCTGGGAATTCCACTCGTTCGGTTACCGAGACAATTTACAACCACTGCTCACTCTTCATCTCTTTACCCTGATCGAAGGCATTCAAAGACTAAAACCGTTTAACAGTATGTTAGAAATAGTCGGCCTGTGTCTTGGGGCGATGCTTTAATCGCAAAAAACTCGAAGAATGTGATTCTCATCGTAATCTCATTGCATTAGACTTTTCGTAAACTTAGTTAATAATTATAAAGAGGGTGATTACAGAGAAACGTACTGATTAAGGTAGTTATGGTAATATAAATCAAATACTGAAACTTTGTGATGTCTAAGTAGAGTGAGTTGTAACAGAAAAGAAGCATAGTTCCAATAGGAAGAAAAAAAGGTATTTTATTGCATCAACTTTAAAAGTTCTGAAATAAGAGCGGGTTTTTCAGCACAGTTTGTATTTTAACTTAAACAAATATTCCAAGGAAATCGATGAAAACTGGAGATTGGAAGTAGCGGAGACTTCTGAAGACACCCCATTCCATGCACATGGAGTCGAGGATCCTTAAATTTTTCCTGGGCGAAGCGTAGATGCTTTGTGGGTCGATGGGATCGTAGTAGGGAAGGAGAAGTCGAAGAGTCCAGAAAGCTTCCTAACGATGCGAGTCTGAGAAATTGGAGGGTGGAGGGGGGGGAGGGGGTTAGACCTTACGACGAGCGTGTTCCAATGTCCCGAGAGAGCGTCCCGTTTGAAATACAGGACATAATGGTGTCGACAGTGCGGTGTGGACGAACCAAGCGCATCTGGCAAGCTGCCCGGACATACAGGACCCTTTCGTGACGAGCTTGTTAAATTTATCGAAAGAGTCAAATTAGGAGAGAACTAGACCCGCCCTTGGCTTGGCGCCCTCTCTCACACTTTCTCCTCTTCACGTCTTTCTACTTTTGCCCTCCTGACCCCTCCTCCCTGCCATATCACAAATAGTATCCCGGTCTCCCAGGTCTCTGTCGACCCAAAGTTCTCTCACTCTTCCGCTCCTTCGTTATCCCCCCTCCCCCCTCCCATGTTGACCCGTCACCCTCTACCCCACAGTTATTTTAATTTATCGTGCAGTCCATAGCGACAGGGACTCAACGAGGTGAGTACCTTCGCGATTCCATTTTTCTGCGTGATATGTGATGTTTATTGAGATCTCTAAACGGAAGTCATGTTCACATAGGGTTCAGGATGCTAGTATTGAATGTCGCAAGGTATGTGAGTTGAATGCTGATTCCTTGGAAGAACTGTATGATGTGAGTTGGAAAAAAATTTAATGCATGTCTCCGGGAAATCACTCTCTTATGAAATCGTAAGTTTTTCATTTAGCCTTGAATAGTCTCTAAATTGGTTTTCGATATTATGAAGTCAGACTTTCTGTGTCACGATTATTCGCGTCTGCGTAACTGCCTAATGCTTGCTTAAGTGACAAATCGTTTGCATTGGTCGTCACGAATAGTTAAAAAACATTCCGCATTGCCCTCGCAAGTTACCTAACACCGTCTAACACGCATGAAAATCACTTATTATTAGTTTCCTGAGTTATTAAACGATCGACTCAATAAGAAAATTATACCTACCATCACTGAAAGTTTATTAAATTACCTTGCGTAGCGTTGGCGGTTCTCTCAACTCACAGTTAAGGTACCTCTAATTATTATAATTATTATTATATTTCGTCGAAAATTAATCTCGGGTCTTTTTGCCCGGTGTTTTATCATCAGCCACGGACTAAGTCAAGTGCCTGAT
>WSXT02222849.1:0-16811 GCA_011762715.2 Neuroterus valhalla | reverse complement strand
AAGGTATGTATGGAACTGACGCAACCCTCAAGGGCTGCAGGGTGAGTCCCATTCCAGGGCGACTTCCCCTTCCTAGACTAACATAGAAAACTATCTATTGTAGGAAAACCACATTCCTACTACATTCCTTTTAGCAGCCTGTTACAGCTCTTCATTTCAATTACAATCTTATGATGCATAGTGAAATGCAAATTTGAAGAATAGGTCTGATAAAATAAACAAGAATTGCTGACAACACAAGGGTCTTTTCCACAAAAAGTACATGGTTCGTGTTCATGCTTAATTCCTGACGCTATCTGGCACTCTTTTACAATAATTAATAATATAATATAGGCAACACCATCTGTTGCTGTTTCAGAGAACTAGAGTATAATATCAAGTTGTATAAATTTATTATTCGTTCATCCCATTATCCAAAGAAATTCCTGTTATCAACATGGTTCTATCTCATGCAAAAATGAGGTTCATGTCCATGCTGAATCTTAAAGCTCATAAATATATAAGATAACGATGATGGCATCGCTTCTTGAGGATTCCATACGAAAATAAGTCGATTACAGCATTATCTGCCTCTGTGGTTAGGGCGTGATATAATTTCTATTGAACATCATTTTCCACTCTGATTATGGACAATCAAATTGGTTGGGAATATCATTTACAACTTGAATTTTATTACTTTTGTCGTTGTCTATAAATTTCATTCATTGTTTTCTACAAATGACATTATATTTTAGAAATAAAAATATGATGTGAACAATATAAGTGAGCATATCTTTTGACAATGAACATTTAGTTCCTAATTTGACCGATGTGTGGCGTATTCGGCGCATCACCTTCTCACATGAGCAATTTATTTTTAAAATCTATGGGAGAGATACTGACCATTGAAAGAATGCATTTCGGAAATTTGTGCTCACTTCTTCTAGCACAACTTGATGATACATAGTAAATTTTGAAGAGGAAGCTTCATAAAAAACATACACAAGCATTCCTTTTGTTGTTAACAATTCGAAATGTTAGAACTTTATCGCATCACATGATGCAATGCTTTGCATTAAAAACCCCAAGCTTACAAAAACTTCAAATTTTCTAGAAGCTAATACACATAATCAATTTCGTGAAGGTATCGATGAAGATAATAGTTTCCTACATGTTTCTGAAACAGGTTATGGGAACATTTTACACGTGTTCCATCGATAATAATTAAAATCTAATGTTAAAACAGAAGTTATTTAAAAATAGAATTCCAATTAGACTCAAAACAAAGTAAGTCCTCAAGGGTTTCTATTTTTATTTGTATAAGGTTATGTCACGAATTTGGTTTTTGTTGTAAGTCAGATCACACGAGGAGATCACCCTGGTTGCCTTATGGGTTTAGTTCCGTTGATTCATTCAATTTCTCGGCCTCAAAAATGTTCCCAGAAGGCCCCTCAAAGTTTCTGAATTTTTATAACAAATATCCCTTTGTTGTGATTAAAGAGAATTACGAGAGGATTGGAAAAAGACGGCAATTCGAAGGTGGCTTTCTTGTTATTTTCTTTATTTGGATACAGACATTTTGAGAAGGTGTTGTCAAAATTTCAGTGTTGGATTTTCGGTTTCCTTATTTTCTAATAACTGTCGTAATTTGTTCCAAATGTTGAACGCTTATTTGGAATGTGATATGAATTGAATAAAATGTATATTTTCCTCCAATGGAAACATTAATGCTCGTGTCCCATTAAATGATCATGGTATATTTGATATGCTCGATCGTTTGCTTGCGGTATTCTTGTGGGTGCAGCAGCAGTTGCTTCAGCATTCCTAAAATAATCTTGGTATATTTGATGTGCTCCATTGCTTCTTTGAATGTTTAAAGGATGGACAGCTTGTTGATACGCTTCATGGTTTGCTTGATGATTTGCTTGCGGGATTCTTCTGGCTGCAGCTGCAGTAGCTTCAGCATTCCTTAAATAATCCTGGTTTATTTGATATGCTTCATTATTTGCTTGAATGTTTGGAGGACGGACAGCTTGTTGATTCGCTTCATGGTTTGCTTGATGATTTGGTTGAGGGATTCTTCTAGGTGCAGCTGCATTAGGTTCAGCATTCCTGAAATAATCCCTGTATATTTGATATGCTGCAGTGTTCGCTTGAATGTTTAGAGGATGGACTGCTTGTTGATCCACTTGATGGTTTGCTTGATGGTTTGCTTGTGGGATTCTTCCGGGTGCAGCTGCAGGAGCCTGAGCATTCCTAAAAAAATCCTGGTACATTCGATATGCTTCATTGTTTGCTTGAATGTTTAGAGGATGGGCAGCTTGTTGATTCACTGCATGGTTTGCTCGATGATTTCCTTGCAGGATCGATCCGCGTCTAAAAGCGTCTCCATCAGATTGAAGAACAAATGATATACGGCGACCAACACCCAATCGCCAAAGTTCTTCAGGGCTCAGACCTACAAACTTGTTGTTAACTGTATCAAACACTGCGGAAGTTTCACCAAACAAATTGGATATTGGTCTAATAGTATCTTTGTCTTTCCAACCGATGATGACATGATTCCTTGCTACTAAATATGACTTCGCATCGAATTCAGTCATGTCTTCTCTGACGATTTTTCTCAAATTAATCAACTGTCGATTCCGTATGTATGGAAAGATGTAAATGGGAGGCAACAAATGACGGCGGTACTCAGGGAATAATTGCCTCAAACTCTGTGAACTTGATTCTGGAAGAAGTAAGAGAAAAATATGAATTTCAATACTTATAATATGAATTAGAATATGAAAAGACAAATCTGTTTATAAAAGGATATTATCTTAGAACGGTAGCAGCGCATAGATTAGATACTTTACATATTTGTTGTGGGTCTATTATAGTTGTGCGAGAGTGCGTTTACATTGAAAAAGCAACCTCATAAGCAAGTAATGCTCAGGTTCTGCGTAGTTTACAAGACGTTCTCTATACATCAAACTGAAATAACTTTTTTCCAATCTGATCATATCTTGAAGGAGAGTGAATTCGCGGAATCTAACAACAATCACGCCAATTTTTTCATTTAATCTGGCACTGTTAAGTCCGAGCAAATTGAGGGTAATCCCTGCTGACTCCAAACATCTCATGAGTCGGCCTAGCCAGTTGTATTTGTGATTCTTAGCGCAAGCATTCTTAGCTAAATTTTGCATACATAACTTAGGATAAGCAAGTCTTCCATTTCGAAGACCTGAGCTGCCCACTTGGGAGCCATCCTTATTATCTGATGGGAAACGCAAGTTAATCCTAGTTCCAATCTGACTACAAAGTCAGGTGTATTTCTGGATAGACGGAACAAATTTTTGGAGAAACGTACTTGTGCTTTCTCGAAGACTTCTAGGTAGTTGAGACCATGGATATAGGACCCATATAGTAACGTACTTTTGATAAGGGAATCTTGGATTTGAGCCATAGGTGGCTACGAGGAACATTTAGAACAAAACATAATACTAATCGCAGAAGCAGAAGCCAAATTAGCACTACTTACCGCGTCGTAAGCATACCAACCCTTGAAAAAGCAGTACCAAGGTAATCAAATATCGGCACAAATTCTAGAGGACTATCGTCGTATTTTAGGCCTAAGAGCTTATCGTTTTTTCCTCCATCCAACTAACCAGCCCTGTACCCCTCCTATTAAATTTTAAATCCTAGCTATCCCGATGAGTATATTAGTTGGGATGAGAAAATAGTTCGGGAGCTCCCTGACATGAACAGCCCACTCTACAGTTAAAGTCTCCATAAATAACTGTCTCTACGTTATAATGTTTGTCACTTAGTAAACTTGAAAATTCCGCTAAAAAATTGAGTATTACATCTGAATCTAAGGAAGGACTGAAGTAGCATATACCAATGATAAAATTAAAATTTTTGCTGTCGTTAATTCTAACAAAGATCCAATATTCCGTTATTTATATCACTTCGCAAGAAGCAAATGTTTCTTTAATAAATAAAGCTAAGTCACCACTTCTTCTACCTCTAGATTTATCTTTGATTGCCTTGGAATAGATACAGTTGAAATTATTTCCTAAAGCTAGATTTTTTGGAGCCTAGGTATGCCAGGTTTCAACTATACTAATGACATTAAATTGTCGAGCGGAATTTCAGAGTTTAAAAATCTCACAAATCCATGGCAGTTTCAAAACAAGTAACTTGCATTGTCTACTTAGTACAAAAAAAAATAAATATGAACTTTTCGGAAATTTGAAAAATATATGGTAAAATGATTTAAACTATGGAGAATTCGAAAACTTTTAGATCCTATACGAAACGAGTATATTGGTGAAATTTCAGGAAAATTTTCAAATATCCGGAAATTTAAGGTAACCAAAAAATATAACCACGACGCTAGTTGTCCCATCAGCACCTGTTTCTGTTTCTGCTTAATTTCTCAAAATTTTTCGGTAAAAAAATTGTATTTTTATGGAAAATAATGTTTGAAATTAGAACTGTGTTACTTATTCCATACTTTTACGCAGTTTCTCGAACGATTTTTATGAATGCTGAAGGGAAAACATGAATTGAAAGGTCATGTAATAATCCTGGCAATGATTCGAATTCGAACAAAAAGTTAGACATGACCCTCGAAATTTGTGTTTCAACAACATAATAGACATTATTCATAAAAAATATAAAACCATTTCCCTGGAAATAATTAAAGTATATTATATATAAATCTAACGGATGTACAATATGTAATCGGAATTAAATATAAATACATTGATTTTTTAAACGTGTAATTTAATATGAAGTAGCAAAGATGAAGAATATTATTTTTCCTATATGTAACATTTTTTGAGAATCATATTTTCTCAATGAAGAATTAAAAGGATAGGTTTAAGCTTCATGCTATTGGAGATTCCCCTTGGAATTTTTTTCCAAAATCTTATTTATGGTATATTTCAAGATGTCTTTGGAAATAAATTTCAGGGGTCATATTCGACTGTTCAATCAACTTCAAATCCAATACATAGTTCACTTTTCCATAATTATTGCATGACCTTTTGATCAATATTTTCTCCTTGGTATTGATGCAAAACGTTTGAAACATATTTTTAAATATTGAATGAGTACAACTGTATAAATTTCAATAATTTTGCAGGACATATTTTGAATAAATAAAATTTGAACAGCTGTGTATTTGGCTTACAATAGGCATGATCAGTATGTTGGATAAATTGTGTTGTGGCCATTTTTTGAATATTTAGATACCTTGAATTTTTAGAAATCTTTGGTAATGTATCCTAATGAAAAAAAGGAGGAAAAATTTTAATTAATTGTCGCACCTGAAAAAAGTTGAAGCAAAAAATAACAAAAGGCTCCAAAAGTGAGCCTAGCTTTCTTGGTGCACCAGAAATTTTAGGGACTTTCCTCATTTCTTTACAAATCTTAAGATACCCTGAATTTCCGAAAATCTTTTTCAATTTAAAAATTCATAAAAAATCAACCAAATTTTTCATCGGCTCCGGCTCATTTCTGACTCGCCTCCAACTCGTCTACAACTCTCTTACAACTCTCCTTCGATTTAATTTTCACCCTTGTGACGAAAGAATTATATGCATATGAATTAAAAATACGATGTTACATGTTTGGGTTTATTATGAATGGGTGTTGAACACTTGGCGCCAGAGGGGGCTTTACTCCACACCCACCTTGAAACTATTAATATATATTTACCAAGACAATTGAGGGCAACTGCCAAAACTAAGAGCAGGGGACCAGGGGATAACTCCATTTCTTTTAATAGATGTTCAGGATTCTTCAAAAAATTTATTAACAGCGCAATCAATTGAAATTTTAGAAATTTTCCAACGAAAATCAATTTACTCTGACTACGCGTATTTAACTGAACCTTCTCAATTGGAAACTTGGCGATGTGGGCTTAAGATGAAATAATTAGAGCTTCATTACATAGAATGTTTAAATCAATTTTATGTTCTATTTGACTGTGTTTATGTCATGAGATAAATTACACCATCTGGACAAACTTTGAAATTGTACGCCCACAGCTCAAACCTAGACTCGAGGAAAACATATATTTATTCAAGGTTATATCTGTCACAGTTTCAATAATTAATGTTCATTAGAGCGTATCGAAAAAATCAATTTGTTTATAATCGTTTTTGGTTAGGGCTGAAAAGTTTTTGGTGGGTACCAAAACAACTCCTGTAAAAAATGAGCCCAAAAAGAATGTCTTCAGTTCGTACAATGTCACTAAATGTCGAAATAGGAAAATAATAGAATAATCAATACCAAAGTCTGAAAAATGTTTATTTATGATCTGGCAAAGCGAAGAAAAATTCATACTGTATCCGCATATAAACCTGCTAAGTATAGATCTAATAGAAAAATGTCCTGTGTTCACGCATTCTTGTTGAAGTTAAACCAAAATTGCATATGAAATTCTAATAAATCCTAACTCTTTTATCCTTACTCTATTCCTGAGTATGTTTTTTCAAAGAAGGAAAGAACAGAATATTTGTTGAAAAAAGCGGGTTTTATACATGATGGTTCGTTTTGACCATGAACGGTTGTTTTTTGGAAATTGCAATTTATTACATCAAGGAGCCGTAAAATAGCCTTAAAATATGGCCAAGAATATTTGTTGAAAAAAGCAGGTTTTATATTTGATCGTTGGTTTTGACCGTATATTCGAGAGTTAGTTTTGACCATGAAGGGTTGGAAAATTGAAATTTAGTACATTAGAGAGCCATTATATAGCCGTAGAATATAGAAAAAAATATTTGTAGAAAAAAGCAGGTTCTAAGTTTGATGGTTGGTTTTCACAATAGAGGGTTGTTTTTAGAAAATTGGAATTCAGTATATTAGAGCTGTAAAATAACCGTAAAATATAGCCAAAATATTTATTGAAACAGCAGGTTTTTCTATATGATGGTTGGTTTTGATCATGGAGGGATGTTTTTGGGAAATAGAAATTTAGTAAATTGGAGAGCCGTAAAATAGCCGTAGAATATGGCCTTGGATATTTGTTGAAAGAGAAGGTTTTATGTATGATGGTTGGTTTCGACCATGAAGGTTTTTTTTTGCAAAATTGAAATTTAGTACATTAGAGATTCATAAAATAGCCGTGAGATATAGCCAAGAATATTTGTTGAAAAAAAACAGATTTTTTATATGATGGTTGATTTTGACCATGGAGAGATGTTTTTGGAAAATTGAAATTTAGTACATTAGAGAACCGTAAAATAGTCGTTAGATATGGCCTAAAATATTTGTTTAAAAAAGCACGTTTTATATTTGAGGTTGGGTTTCGACTATGAAACATTGTTTTCGGGAAATTGAAATTTAGAACGTTTAAGAGCCGTAAAGAGCCGTAAAAAATGGCGTGGTTGTTTTTCTTTTCAACACATTTTTTATGTATTGGAGATGCAACCTTGACGCTCAGTGAGCATTACATGCCGAAAAATTCATCTAATGAAAGAACTAGTGGAGCCGTAAATTTTTAATTCGCACCTTCAAATAGCCGTAAAAAACCGAATATTATGGTGTATTGTAAAATGTAAATCTCCATTGTCGAGGTGCTAGCATGAACGTTTGGATGCTAGATCAGTCAGGAGGAACTTCCTCCAATTCTCAAATTTTGTTGAAAAAGCTAATCAGAGAAAGAAACCAGTTTTCCAGAAGATAATTACAAAATTCTCTAGAATTCAGTATACCATTATTCACTCAGAGAAATCTGTTCCGTCTACAATTAATTTGCAGAAGCCTTCCAACGTTCAAAACTTAGCTCATCGGAAGGAAACATTATTCTGATATTATTAAAAGCGTCCCGGAAAGCTTCAGCGTTGGTGCAAGCTGCAAGAGTTTTCCATAGACCACGTTCAACTAAAAACTACTCTTGACGAATTGCTTAAAGTTATTAGAAAACACCTATTGAAAGGAATAGAAAAAAAACTCCCGCATCACTGAAATTAACCCTAGCCATCCAAAATAGAGAACCCTAAACAGAAAAGACTGAGAAGTCCTCACTCGACCATGAATCCAATCCTCTACAATGTGAGAGATGCAATGTCACAATAAACCTGAAATATCTCATCAACGAGTGAAGAAAATACAGAAATTTTCCCTGCCGGGTCATCAAATCCAAAACATATTATCAAGGATGATTCATGTAGATAATAGTATATTATGCACCTAGGGATAGACACAGGCGTTTTTTGTCGAGCGCGATGTTTACCGAACGAGTTGAAGGTCGAGTGTGCCGAAGGCGCTCGAGATATATATATATTTCCTTCAACAAATGCATGAAAACACGGGGTTTCGAATTTTTTCCCCTCTAGCTGGAGTTTTTTTCCCTGCTCTGAAAACAGCAACCTCTGGCCCGCTTCACACGCTCGAAAACCCCGTGGTTTTCATGCATGTGTTGAAGAAACATTTATTCCTTTGGAATTTTCCCATTTCATCCATGGACATTGATTTACGATATGTGTGTGTAGTACATTGGATATCAAGAATTATATCATACTTGCACATTTGTCATATTAAAACACTCCAAAATCTAATCTTTGAAAAACGGATCTTATGGGCTGAATGATTCTTAAAGTTCATTAAATTCTTTAGATTAAAAAGAAACAGTTCGAACTTCCAAAGTTCCTGATTACTAATTACCAATGTTACGTTTGGAGAGACATCAAGGACTTCTTTTGACTGTGTGAAGAATAATTCTAGAAGCAATCCCTTGATCGAACTAACCTTGAGCAGAAATCTTTCTGGTTCAGAAAGGGTGGTCAAATAAAAGAAGAGGGATATATCATCCTTTGAGGTATTGTTTAATTGTTCCATATAGCATTATGCAGAACGTTTACTAAGCGTGAGAGGCCATAAGGGATATTTTTTCTTAAATGACAACTCTCGTGCGTAGACTATTCCAAATTTAGGAAAAATGTGTCCATAAGACTGAGAACTGGCACTATACGGTCCGAAAAGTATCCTAACTGCATTTATATCTTCGCACCAGAGCACTCGATTGGCCTCTGTGGGGTATGAGAGTAACCAGTAGACCCCTTAGGCAGTGAGCAGCGTGCGTTTATGTCCAAGATTTTCTTTCTGCTCGTCGTATTTGTGTTCTGGCCGACATTCGCTCACATCTTCTTTGGAAAGCATCGAGCGTGCGCAACTTGCGATTAAAGGTAATTGTCGATTGACTGTTCGTGAGCTACACTGAGAAAAGATTGGATCAGCGGTGCGCCCAGCAGGCATGACTGTAGCACCAAATGCGTGACTCGAAACGCTAACACAAATGAGAATAGCTTCCTCCCCAGTTTGGGCGAGCTAGCGTCCCAAATCGAGGGTGTCGCAGCACAAACGTGTTGGTAGAGTAGGTCTCCTTAATTCAGCTCAACAGCTCTCCGCAGTTTCGGGAACTTCGAAGTCAGCGTGGTCAGAGTCGGCGTCCGCGTCTATGGAAAACGGGATCGCAATTCGACGAATATTTGGGGCGCACCATCGCCCAAAAGTGGTAATGCCGTAGAATGATATCGGAATACCTAAAACTACTGTTTGGGGGATTCGAAAGAACAATTTTGGAATGACTCGCGTCTGTGCGAAATTCATTCCAAAATTGCTCACAACCGAGCAGAAGGATCGTCGCTATGAAATCGATCTGGACAACTTGAGAATGGTCGATGATGATGGAAATGTCCAAGAAGGTTATTACAGGTGATGAATCATCACAGCCTTATGGTTACGATGCAAATTCGCTGATCAGTTCTTTCTGCCCTTTTTAACACTACACAAATACGATGAACAGAAAGAAAACGTTGGACATAAACACACGCCTCTCACTACTTAAAGGGTCCAGCCGTATATGACTTTTCGTAGGAAGCGTGGATTCTCAGGATACAATCGACCAGCAAGATGACGTAACTGCGCTATGCCACGTGTATTTTTGAAGACAGTGATATAGTTTTCATTTAACGAAATGTTGCGTTGGCCATGACCTTGATAAAATGTATTTGGTGATACAAGAATGATGATAAATTTTTGTGGTGATTGTCGTCTGTGAGGAGATCAAAAACCGCATTATTTTACTCTTAACACATGAGATTATTATTAAGAATAATTTTTTTCCTGAATCATTTCTTCAATCAGCTGATTGTGATGAACCTCCACAAAATTTCACTTCATTCTCGAATCCCGTGTACCCCTGCTTCCTATCGGGGCACTGAAAATTTTCGTGAAAATATTATATCGCTTATCGAAGTTGAGTAACGTGAACAACGTTTTATGGAAATCGTTTCGTCATAGCTTTTTGGCCTGCAAATCATCAGAGACCAAGAATGATTCTAATGTTTGTTTATGATATTGACTGAGACTTTTTTGATATAAGATATCATTATAAGGATAAAAAAAGCTTTTGCAGTGGTTCTTACCGGCCCGAACGGAACACAGGCACAGAAATAAGCTTATACTTCGAGTGCGCACGTACGTGACAGCTGAATTGAGCTTACGCAGGTGAATAATTAGCTCATACTTATGCGTAGAGCCATGTGTCATAGCATTAGCTCCTGATCCCAACCAAAATGATCATTATTGCGAAAGAAAAGTAATAGCTACATTAATTATCTCAAAAATATTATAATTAAATATTACTTTATTTCATTCTCCGACCTCAGTATAATGCTTAAACAAACATCCATAACACAACATAATAAAATAAACTGATAATGAAATCAATAATAAATTGCAATTGATGTCATCATTTTCAAATTCTGTACACACTTTCTACGTACGAATTCTCAGCGTCTAACAGTCTTTTTTCTATTTTTCTGACATTAAGGGACCCAGGAAAAAATATATTTTCATGAAAAATTTTTACTAATGTATTTCAGATGACTACGTTGCGACATGATTAACACAGCAAATAAGAGACGTCATCGTAAATCTGCTACCACCCGCTTATTTCCTTCTATTTTTGTGCCAAAATTTGAAAAAATGTTCTTGATATGATACTTCATAATATGCCTAATACTAGAATGAATTTACTTTTGTATAAATTTCCAAAAAAAATTCATGAAAAACATTTTTTCAAGGCCTAATTCTAACCTCCTAAAAAATCTTCCTACCATAAAAGATTTCGTCGTCGTAGTTTCACATCTATTGCATTAAATCAGTCGTGTTCTTAGTTCCTCGAATTCTTTTGGCATAATTTGCTTCACGACTTGCTTGAAAGTTTGCTTCCTGTATTGCTCTAAGAGAGGCTTCACGGATCGCTTGAAGCTTTTTTGTCTTTTTCTCTTGGCGATCAGTATCAGATTCCTCATCCGCTAAAACAAATGACAAACGACGATTCACACCCAAGCGTTTCAGTTCTTCAGGAGACAGGCTTACAAATTTGTTTTTATTTCTATCGAACACACTATCAGTTTCTCCGAACAAATTAGATATTGGTCTAATGGTATCTCTGTACATCCACCCAATGATCACATGACCCCTTGCCAATAAAGTTGAATTCGTATCTAATGTAACCATCTCATCATCAACGATTCTCCGCAAAAAATCTAACTGGCGACAAGGTTCATATTTGAATTTCTCTATACGAGGAAAGTTCACACCGTAGGATCCCGGAAAAAGACCCCACAAAACTTGTGGGTCTAATTCTGTAAGAAAGAATACAAATTTTATTTTGAATATAATTATAATGATATGAGCAAGAAAAAATCGATTCAGAAATGAGATTGTTATATCTCTATGATGCAAATATCACGTGACTTTGGATGTTGAATACGCCAATATTAAGGCTATACTCGTTAACGCAACGTTATGATGCAAATGTCACAAAAAAATTTGTTTCATAATTCAAACAAATTGAAATCTTTCTCTAAGAATCATGTATACCTTTGATCTTCAATTTGCAATATAATCATCATGTAATATAATATAATATAATAATAATATGATAAATTTTACTAATTGAATTAGCGAGAAGATTGTCCCTTGTGATTAGTTGGAAACTGCAAATTCTGTAAGTTCAAATTTTTGCTATTTATATGGTCGAAGACTACTTATTACCTAATCAAAATCTATGAATTTATTGCATCAGATTGTATGTTCTGTGAATTAAATTTGCTTCTGCCGTAAAAAATTATTGGAGGTTCTAGATAAAAAATAAACCCCGAAAAAACTCCTAAATTATGGAGATTTACTATGTAGGTGAGAAAATTATATGAACTGCGTCGATTTGACTAATTTCGACATTTTTTATGAGAATCCGGGATGGAGAAGATCTTCCGGAGGAAATGAAGTATAACCTTTACGGCGGCGTCCAGGAAAAAAGGCGTACAAATTAGTCTCCATATTTTCATCATACTTGATGGGAACAGCAATTAGAACACGGAGCTGATCAGACCAAGGCGCGGTTGGAGATCAGAGATAAGATGGGAGATAAGGGATAAGATAGAATACATTCAAAATTAATTTTTTTTAACCATTTCAGCATAATCGTGACGAAACTTGATATTTCAGAATATACAGGTATTGGCAATTTTAGATACCTGTATTCTTTTTGAAATGTTCGAAATTAGCACGCAGAAAATGTATCTTGGAAATGTGATAAAATACGAGAAAGCAGACATCATTTTTGGATTTAACTCAAGGTTCGTGCAGTATATGATTCACAGTGAAAAAATATAACATATGATGAACAGATTCACGAATTCGCATAATTGAATGATGCATGGGCTGTTGTCATGTTTATTTGACAAACTAACCTAAGGTTCTGAACATGATAGTATTTTACTAATATATTTACCAACAAAATAAGGAAAAACGGCTAGGGCGAAGAAAAGACAACCGACGATGATCCTCATGGCTGATTTACAAAGAAATTCATAAACATCCCAAATAATAAATATTCTGCATCAACATTTCATAATTCTTTGTACGTACTACACGTCATCTGGCTTGGCTTGCTCTATCAAAGAATCTATAAAGATAACGTTTGATTGACAATAAATAACCTTGTTCGAGGAAGAAGAAAGGGTCTTAGGTAAAATCTTACGCAACATTTAGGTAGTAAGATTTCAAATTAAGCACGCACACGAGTATAACAGTTTTTCGACACGTGGGTGGAGTTGGGAGACGACAACTGAAGTAGTTCAGAATATTCTATAATGTCAAAAGTAAATTCAAACTCAGTATAAAAATAGTATAAATTCAGGATGGGAGATAACCATTGACGCTACGACACTGAATGTACATATGCACATTTCTATACCTAAAGGATATAGAATGATTTGCAATGAAAGAGTTTAGTAAATTAAATAGTGCTTTGAGAAAATTTCTATTTAATGTTAAAAATTATTCGCTGAATATGGAAGTTGATTGATTTCTCGAATCATAAATAATATAATAATTCAAGAAGGAGAGCAAAAGAGAGTCACTTTCAGCCGAGTCACTACCAGCTTCAATTTTTGTTACATTATAATCCACCGTGATCCAGTGGCCAGGGCGAGTGACCAGTGATGCTGCGGTCCTGCATTTGCGAACTCGTACTTGTTTATCATCTTCAAGTTCTCCATTTGAAAAAATTTACAGTCAATTTCAAAGGAATGGGAAAAAATCAATAAAAAATATCCTACAACCGACATCGAAATTAATCAGTTATTTCCTATCCTATTTCTCGTTTTCCTAATATTTGCTAAATTATTTTTCATCCACGCGCATTTTGACGGGAAGACTGGTCAAATTAATTTACGATTCCAGCTGTTCTTTCTTAGACATGTTTAATACGAAAACTTATGCAATTACCTCTTTAATTCTAATGAAATAGAAATAATCCATAGTATGGTTTGGCTTTTATCTTGTTACAGTTAATGATTGTATCCACAAGCCTCTGAATAATGATTTTTTGCTTCATTGTATTCTGCATGGTATGTATGATGAATAGCTTGGTGGTTTGCTTGAGGGTTTGCTCGATGGATTCTTCCTATCACCTCTTGATGGTTTACTTCATGGCGTTTTCGAGGGTCTCTGTGAAGGCTTGCTTGATAGCGTGCTTGATAAATTGCTTGAATATTTGCTCGATGGTTTGCTTCATGGATGGCTTTGAAGATTTCTTGATGATTCACTCCATGGTTTTCTTGGTGGTTTGCGTTTGATGTTCTGCGTACAGCAGTTGCTTCTTCACTTTCAAGAACTTTTGATAAACGACGGTTAACACCCAATTTCTTCAGTTGATAGGGTTCTAGGTTTATGAAATTGTTTTCCACTGTATCAAATACATGATTTGTTTCGCCAAATAAATTTGATAGTGGTCTTATGATACCTCTATCAACCCATCCAATAATGATATGATCTCTCGCTAATAAACATGAATAATCATCGAATTCAGTCATCTCGTCACCGACAATTCTTCGAAGATTGATTAACTGTCCATTACGCTCATATCGGAATGAAGTGATAAGTGGAAAGTTGTTACCCTGAGAATCAGGAAACAATCCTGCTAAACTTTGTGACCTCAACTCTGCAATAAAAAACAAAAACGGATGATTACTCATACTTTAAGTATAATATTTATTGAATATTTTAAAAGTAGGAGATCGAATGTGAAATATATATAAAACATTGGTTGAACAACCACAGATGGATCTTCCTGGGAGCAACTGTCATTCAGGAAAATGGCACAAGCTTCCAATTGAACCACGGTAAAATAAAACTATGGCTTGGTTTCACGACCGTGAGAAGAGTGACCATATGCACGAAGAAATCACAATGAAAAGCTGGCGAAACTTTTGTGTGTCTTAAGGACATAGACTGACCTGAGTATGAACGCTCTCTGCATCCATCTGGCAAGTGCCACGGTATATTTCCGGTACAGGGGTATTGATTTAAAGTTACTAATGGGGAAGGCATCGCACCTCTAAGAGCACCGATGATGAGAACAATTATTTTAACCAAATATCCTTGATGGAGTCACTCTAGGTGCTCTCTGGGATCTCTTTACCTCTCCTTTTTCTCGATTCCCTTGCCTTTGAGCGTTAGGCGGGACAGGGTCGCAGCCAACGTCATAAGAGTGCCAAAAATGGTAGTGAAGCACTCTTGAGGCTGCATTGTATTTGTGCACATGATTCATTTCTGCGTGAATAGGACATTCGATAGTATATGCCGTAGGCGCTCAGGGAGTTTAGAACACGCCCTGCACCTATGGCTAGAGACCTTCTGACGTTTGTGCTGCTACGGTATGCTTAGTTGGAAATAACACTGTCCTGAAACGCAAAAATGAACCTCTCCGTTCCTGAATTGAGTCCCGATGATCTGAGGAAATCAAACGTGGACTCATGTGACAAGGCTCCATGATGTTTTAGGAACTTTTTGGCCTCATCTTTCTTTACATGTGCTTTTAGAACTGAAGCATCTTGATGGGGTGATGCACTGTCCTGTTTCTCATGTTGAGGTTCAGGCCAAGGGTTTCGGCTGCCTGCTTCACGGCTTTGTAGAGGAATGCTCCTTCTCTTATCATTTCGTGATTCCTGACAATTGCCAAGAACGTACGAGTTGATATACAAGCTTTCCATCATATGCATTATCTCGCGTGTAGTAATACCAAGGGCCTCTGGCTCATTTTGCGTCCATGGAAACATCCCGAACGGATAGCGTATAATCGGGACTCTAATAGCACTTCTGTCTAAAAGCTCAGGATCGCCACCTGCAAGTCATCGATGTTTCATATGAATCTTGGGACATTTGTTCAATTCGAAGCTTATACCGATTTATCGTTCGTACCCCTTGAAGATTCTAGAAGCATTTCCGAAATGCTCTTTACAAAAAATTGGATCTTATGTCATCTGCATAAAATAAATGAGTGACATTATGCTTGCAATCGCTAACACTGTGTCCTCCTGAAAGAAGGCCCCCTGGAAAGTGAACCCGTTACGTATCACTTGATGTTTTCCGGGAGGGAAAGTAAACCTAGTACTCTAAAGAGTATCAGTCTCTCTTGCATCCTACTATATATAGATAGACCTCCAAGCTTTTGATCTGACAAATAAGTCTATGAGAAGTTGAATCAAAAGCTTTCTGGTAATTACGCAGGCCAGCGGCAGATTGCGTAGATAGTGTGGAACGTCATTTAGGATAACTGATAAGATGTTAAATGGCGTGTGTGGGCAAGTTAGTGGCCTGAAGGTCTATAAATTGAACAAGATAACTGAACTTTTTTCACCAAAAGTTCTGGACACCATCTTTTCCGCTAGTAAAGAGGTCATTTGTGCCTCTCAATGGTATCTTTACCTCCTCAGTAGTGAATGATAGGGATCTCTCCTCGTACGTTATAGAGTTATCGCAGAGTTCCTTGAAACGTATGCTGTTCTCAGTTCCTTCATTTAAAAGGTGTTACACTTCGTAAATCTGCCTCTAAGATTTCTTGACTCGTAGGGAAGAGTGTATTTTTTACAAAATCAGAATGATAGCTAGAGAGACGCGATGGGTCAGTGAGAAACTGTCATAAATAACCTCTCTTCAATATGCTTTGCAAAAATCAGTCAGTTTCTTATTTTTTGTAAACATGAGGGTTAAACTCGAAAAACTGGATAATTGATTTGAAATATAAGTCTGTGAAATCTGAGTGGTCAGTTGGTCGTAGGTGCTAAGGCATGAGCTTTGGACCCACGGTGTCTGTCTGTGGGTTCGATTCCCGCCTCGCGCTCTGGAAGAGCTTCGGCGGGCCACGGAGAGTCATGAGCCCGGTACCTCTAGAGTTGTTTGAGTTCTCCAAGTATTAAGTAGCTGTTGCTCTTGGTGGTTCGGAACCCACCGTAAACTGTAGGTCCGCCTCACCCCTG